>CM054146.1:2835757-2843257 GCA_028751875.1 Rapana venosa
ATGTCAACTAGGCAAGGGAAATGACAGGCAGAGGATAGGGATAACATGACACTGCAGATGTCAACAACTAGACAAGGGAAATGACAGGCAGAGGATAGGGATAACATGACACTGCAGATGTCAACAACTAGACAAGGGAAATGACAGGCAGAGGATAGGGATAACATGACACTGCAGATGTCAACAACTAGACAAGGGAAATGACAGGCAGAGGATAGGGATAACATGACACTGCAGATGTCAACAACTAGGCAAGGGAAATGACAGGCAGAGGATAGGGATAACATGACACTGCAGATGTCAACAACTAGGCAAGGGAAATGACAGGCAGAGGATAGGGATAACATGACACTGCAGATGTCAACTAGACAAGGGAAATGACAGGCAGAGAATAGGGATAACATGACACTGCAGATGTCAACAACTAGACAAGGGAAATGACAGGCAGAGGATAGGGATAACATGACACTGCAGATGTCAACAACTAGGCAAGGGAAATGACAGGCAGAGGATAGGGATAACATGACACTGCAGATGTCAACTAGACAAGGGAAATGACAGGCAGAGGATAGGGATAACATGACACTGCAGATGTCAACTAGACAAGGGAAATGACAGGCAGAGAATAGGGATAACATGACACTGCAGATGTCAACAACTAGGCAAGGGAAATGACAGGCAGAGGATAGGGATAACATGACACTGCAGATGTCAACTAGACAAGGGAAATGACAGGCAGAGGATAGGGATAACATGACACTGCAGATGTCAACAACTAGGCAAGGGAAATGACAGGCAGAGGATAGGGATAACATGACACTGCAGATGTCAACTAGACAAGGGAAATGACAGGCAGAGGATAGGGATAACATGACACTGCAGATGTCAACAACTAGGCAAGGGAAATGACAGGCAGAGGATAGGGATAACATGACACTGCAGATGTCAACAACTAGACAAGGGAAATGACAGGCAGAGAATAGGGATAGCATGACACTGCAGATGTCAACAACTAGACAAGGGAAATGACAGGCAGAGGATAGGGATAACATGACACTGCAGATGTCAACTAGACAAGGGAAATGACAGGCAGAGGATAGGGATAACATGACACTGCAGATGTCAACTAGACAAGGGAAATGACAGGCAGAGGATAGGGATAACATGACACTGCAGATGTCAACAACTAGACAAGGGAAATGACAGGCAGAGGATAGGGATAACATGACACTGCAGATGTCATTATCAGGCAGAAGGTTGGGATAACATGACACTGCAGATGTCAACTAGGCAAGGGAAATGACAGGCAGAGGATAGGGATAACATGACACTGCAGATGTCATTCTAAGGCAGAAGATAGGGATAACACTGCAGATGTCATTATCAGGCAGAAGATAGGGATAACATAACACTGCCGATGTCATTATCAGGCAGAAGATAGGGATAACATAACACTGCCGATGTCATTATCAGGCAGAAGGTTGGGATAACATAACACTGCCGATGTCATTATCAGGCAGAAGGTTGGGATAACATAACACTGCAGATGTCATTATCAGGCAGAAGATAGGGATAACATAACACTGCCGATGTCATTATCAGGCAGAAGGTTGGGATAACATAACACTGCAGATGTCATTATCAGGCAGAAGATAGGGATAACATAACACTGCCGATGTCATTATCAGGCAGAAGATAGGGATAACACGACACTGCAGATGTCATTATCAGGCAGAAGATAGGGATAACACGACACTGCAGATGTCATTATCAGGAAGAAGATAGGGATAACATGGCACTGCCGATGTCATTATCAGGCAGAAGATAGGGATAACATAACACTGCCGATGTCATTATCAGGCAGAAGAGAGGGATAACATAACACTGCCGATGTCATTATCAGGCAGAAGAGAGGGATAACATAACACTGCAGATGTCATTATCAGGCAGAAGGTTGGGATAACATAACACTGCCGATGTCATTATCAGGCAGAAGATAGGGATAACATAACACTGCCGATGTCATTATCAGGCAGAAGAGAGGGATAACATAACACTGCCGATGTCATTATCAGGCAGAAGAGAGGGATAACATAACACTGCAGATGTCATTATCAGGCAGAAGGTTGGGATAACATAACACTGCCGATGTCATCATCAGGCAGAAGGTTGGGATAACATGGCACTGCCGATGTCCACTAGGGAGGGGCATTGTCAGGCAGCAGGCAGAACACAAGGATAACACTGGAAGTGTCAGGAAGAAGAAAAAAGCAGTGAGGACCAGAAGAGAAGAGAAATGGCCCCAGACTACAAAGCAGGACCACCTTCATCGTCAGCTTACCTGGTGCAGTCCAGTCTGTGAGGGGGCAGAACGTCAATGAAGGAAGGAATGGTTATTGAGGCTCACAACCAGCACAACATAACACATGCATATAGATATACATATAGATAGTTATATACAGATAGATATAGATATATATATACATATAGTTATATATATCTATAGTTTTATATATATATCTATAGTTTTATATATATATATATATATATATATATATATATATATATATATATATATATATATATATATATGTATGTATGTATATATATATATATTCCAAAATGATCCATAACCCAACTCATATCTTACTATATTGTCAACTATCACACAGACCTCGTTGTACAGAAAGCTGGCAAATCAACTCCGATGTGGCCTTCATTCATCTAAGCACCTGGCCAGACTTGAAGCCTGAACATGAAGAAGAATGAGGACACTGAAGTCACAACAACAGCAGCAGCAACCTACGTCAGGGCCACTGGGGGCAGCGGCCGGACTGTTCATTCAGGGCTGCCAGCTCCTTCACATCAGAGCTCAGGAGGCACCGGTGCAGCAGCTACACACTGAACTACACCCCCACATGCAAACCAACACCTAGTCACTCCTCCTTCCTTCCTTCCTTCCTGCATGCCTTACTTTCCTCAACACCCTAGCCGACCACAAGGGCCACACCAGGGAGTCGTGGGAGGGGGGGAGGGCTGCGGTGCATTGGGGAAGACCCACACAAACTCTGATCAAACCACTACCTTACACCTACAAAAATATCACAATTTGTGAAATATAAGAAGACCCCACCATGACATGATACTCAAGACAGATGAAAAACGTCTGGTTCTCTCAAGCAATAAAATGAAAAACAACAACAGTAACACGTGTCTGGTGAAAATCATTACATGATGATAGCAATGATGATGATGATGATGATGATGATGATGATGATCATGATCATGATGATGATGATGATGATGGTGGTGGTGATGATGATAGTGGTGGTGTCAGATGATGGTGATGATGATGGTGAGGAGGAGGAGGAGGAAGATGATGGTGGTGGTGGTGGTTTTGGTGGTGATGATGATGATAACAGTGGGGGGTGATGATGATGTGGTGGTGGTGGTGTTGATGATGATGTTAATGATGAAAGGGGTGGTGGTGGTGATGATGATATCACATGACTGTGCATGCATGTAGATTGATATGCATGCATAAACACCTGTACACACACATACACACACACATGCACGTGCGCGCACACACGCACACACACACACACACAACACACGCACACTCTGTGCATATATATGAGTGACTGCATGCCCAAGAAAACAAAACCAAAATACATGCATAAGAAGAAAGCTCTGCCCCAACACTGACAGCACCTCCTGTGAACAGTTATGGAGAGAAAAAAGAAGTTTGCAGTGGCAACACTGTTGTGGGGTGAAGTTGGCGGAGAGTTTACCTCTGGTTCTTGGTGCTCAGGAGAACTGTGCTGGCCTCCAGACTATTCTCCCCGGGGTCCAACGCCAAGGTTGCCCTCTACAACACACACACATACACACAATAAGCTATACAGCTCTCTACAACACACACACATACACACAATAAGCTATATAGCTCTCTACAACACACACACATACACACAATAAGCTATATAGCTCTCTACAACACACACACACAATACACAATACACAGCTATATAGCTCTCTACAACACACATACACACAATAAGCTATATAGCTCTCTACAACACACACACACACACACACACAATACACAAGCTATATAGCTCTCTACAACACACACACACACACACACACACATACACAATACACAAGCTATATAGCTCTCTACAATACACACACAATACACAATACACAAGCTATATAGCTCTCTACAACACACACACACACAATACACAAGCTATATAGCTCTCTACAACACACACACACACAATACACAAGCTATATAGCTCTCTACAACACAACACATACACAATACACAAGCTATATAGCTCTCTACAACACACACACACACAATACACAAGCTATATAGCTCTCTACAACACACACACACACACAATACACAAGCTATATAGCTCTCTACAACACACACACACAATACACAAGCTATATAGCTCTCTACAATACACACACACAATACACAAGCTATATAGCTCTCTACAACACACAAGCTATATAGCTCTCTACAACACACACACACAATACACAAGCTATATAACTCTATACAACACACACACACACACAATACACAAGCTATATAGCTCTCTACAACACACACACACAATACACAAGCTATATAGCTCTCTACAACACACACACACATACACAATACACAATAATAATAATAATAATAATGTATGGAATTTATATAGCGCTGAATCTTGTAAAGCAACAAATCAAAGCGCTCAGATTTTATTTCATACCACTTTAAGTCACGGCAGATTTCTCTCTGTGAAATTCGGGCTGCTCTCCCCGGGGAGAGCAGGAGAACGCGTCGCCACTTAGCGCTGCGCCACCCTTTCACCCTTTTTTTTTTTTTTTTTTTTTTCTGCAGCTGTATTTGTTTCCCTATCAGAGTGGCTTTTTTCTAAGAATTTTGCCAGGGACAACTCTCTTGTTTCCGTGGGTTTTTTTACGTGCGCTAAATAATTACGTGTAACACACGGGACCTCGGTTTATCGTCTCATCCGAAAGACTAGCGCCCAGACCACCACTCATGGTCTAATGGATGGGGGAAAAAATTCCGGTCCAAACGGGGTACGAACCGCCGCACACTTCAGACCCGGACTTTTCGCTTTCTAGACAGGCGCGTTACCTCTAGACCACCGATCCACACAAGCTATATAGCTCTCTACAACACACACACACACACACAATACACAAGCTATATAGCTCTCTACAACACACACACACACACACACACACACACAATACACAAGCTATATAGCTCTCTACAACACACACACACACAATACACAAGCTATATAGCTCTCTACAACACACACACACACACACACAATACACAAGCTATATAGCTCTCTACAACACACACACACACACACACACACACAATACACAAGCTATATAGCCCTCTACAACACACACACACACACACACAATACACAAGCTATATAGCTCTCTACAACACACACACAATACACAAGATATATAGCTCTCTACAACACACACACACACAATACACAAGATATATAGCTCTCTACAACACACACACACACACACACACACACACACAATACACAAGATATATAGCTCTCTACAACACACACACACACAATACACAAGATATATAGCTCTCTACAACACACACACACAATACACAAGATATATAGCTCTCTACAACACACACACACAATACACAAGCTATATAGCTCTCTACAACACACACACACACACACACACACACACACCCACACACACACACACACAATACACAATACACAAGCTATATAGCTCTCTACAACACCCACACACACACACACACAATACACAAGCTATATAGCTCTCTACAACACACACACACACAATACACAAGCTATATAGCTCTCTACAACACACACACACACAATACACAAGATATATAGCTCTCTACAACACACACACACACACAATACACAAGCTATATAGCTCTCTACAACACCCACACACACAATACACAAGCTATATAGCTCTCTACAATACACACACACACACACAATACACAAGCTATATAGCTCTCTACAACACACACACAATACACAAGCTATATAGCTCTCTACAACACACACACACACACACACACACAATACACAAGCTATATAGCTCTCTACAACACACACACACACAATACACAAGCTATATAGCTCTCTACAACACACACACACACACACAATACACAAGCTATATAGCTCTCTACAACACACACACAATACACAAGATATATAGCTCTATACAACACACACACACACACAATACACAAGATATATTATTCTCTACAACACACACACACACAATACACAAGCTATATAGCTCTCTACAACACACACACACACAATACACAAGCTATATAGCTCTCTACAACACACACACACACACACACACACAATACACAAGCTATATAGCTCTCTATAGCTCTCTAAGAATACCTAGATTCAACCAGTCTACCGTTGGCCGTCGCTCTTTCTCTGGTTCTGGTCCATTGATCTGGAATGACCTCCCTCTCTCTCTTCACCAAAAGCCTTATGACGCTTTTAAATATGGCCTCAAGACACATTTATTTCAAACCTAAGATTCTCCCCTCTTGCATTTCATTTTTGTCCCTGCCCTAAACAGCCAAAACCCCATCACCTGCAGGAATGTACAACCTTTATGTGTGTGAGTGGGTGTGCATGTGTGTGCGTGCATGCACATGAGCGTGTGGGTATACATTTGAATTCGTAAAAAGAAACTATTAGTCATAACTGGCTGCATGTGAATGAGTAGGATGATTGAAAGTGCTTTGATTTGGGTTTTTTGCGAGATATAGCGCTATATAAATTCCTTTATTATTTATTATTATTATTACAACACACACACAATACACAAGCTATATAGCTCTCTACAATACACACACACAATACACAAGCTATATAGCTCTCTACAACACACACACAATACACAAGCTATATAGCTTTCTACAATACACACACAATACACAAGCTATATAGCTCTCTACAACACACACACACACACAATACACAAGCTATATAGCTCTCTACAATACACACACACAATACACAAGCTATATAGCTCTCTACAATACACACACACAATACACAAGCTATATAGCTCTCTACAACACACACACACACACACACACACACACACACACACACACACACAATACACAAGCTATATAGCTCTCTACAACACACACACACACATACACAAGCTATATAGCTCTCTACAATACACACACACAATACACAAGCTATATAGCTCTCTACAACACACACACAATACACAAGCTATATAGCTCTCTACAATACACACACAATACACAAGCTATATAGCTCTCTACAACACACACACACACAATACACAAGTTATATAGCTCTCTACAATACACACACACAATACACAAGCTATATAGCTCTCTACAATACACAC
>CM054146.1:2850757-2920757 GCA_028751875.1 Rapana venosa
GATTTTAAATCATACACTGAAATTCAAAGGAGATGATGATTTTAAATCATATTCTCCAGAATATTCAGAGCAGAGACATATTCAAATTCAAAACAAAGAAAGATGTTTAATGATGTCTGTGCTATTTGAACAAGCTGAGTGCATGTGAATTTGTCTGTTTTAAGCAGCTATCATATGATCATAGTAGACTATGCAGAATATGCAGTATATATGATTATAGTAGACTATCCACATTATACAGCTATCATATAATTATACCAGACTATCCACATTATACAGCTATCATATAACTATTCCAGACTATCCACATTATACAGCTATCATATAACCATAGTAAGATATCCATATTATGCAGCTATCATATAACCATAGTAGAATATCCATATTATGCAGTTATCATATAAACATAGTAGATATCAACATTATACAGCTATCATATAACCATAGTCAGATATCCATATTATGCAGCTATCATATAACCATAGTAGAATATCCATATTGTACAGCTATCATATAACCATAGTAAGATATCCATATTATGCAGCTATCATATAACCATAGTAGAATATCCATATTATGCAGCTATCATATAACCATAGTAAGATATCCACATTATACAGCTATCATATAATTATACCAGACTATCCATATTATACAGCTATCATATAACTATACCAGACTATCCACATTATACAGCTATCATATAACCATAGTAAGATATCCATATTATGCAGCTATCATATAATTATACTAGACTATCCACATTATACAGCTATCATATAACCATAGTAAGATATCCATATTATGCAGCTATCATATAACCATAGTAAGATATCCATATTATGCAGCTATCATATAACCATAGTAAGATATCCATATTATACAGCTATCATATAATCATACTAGACTATCCACATTATACAGCTATCATATAACCATAGTAGAATATCCATATTATGCAGCTATCATATAAACATAGTAGATATCAACATTATACAGCTATCATATAACCATAGTAAGATATCCATATTATGCAGCTATCATATAACCATAGTAGAATATCCATATTATGCAGCTATCATATAACCATAGTAAGATATCAACATTATACAGCTATCATATAACCATAGTAGGATATCCATATTATGCAGCTATCACATAACCATAGTAGGATATCCATATTATGCAGCTATCATATAATTATACAAGACTATCCATATTATACAGCTATCATATAACTATACCAGACTATCCACATTATACAGCTATCATATAACCATAGTAGGATATCCATATTATGCAGCTATCATATAACCATAGTAGGATATCCATATTATGCAGCTATCATATAACCATAGTAGGATATCCATATTATGCAGCTATCATATAATTATACAAGTCTATCCACATTATACAGCTATCATATAACCATAGTAGACTATCCACATTATACAGCTATCATATAACCATAGTAGAATATCCATATTATGCAGCTGTCATATAAATATAGTAGACTATCCATACCAAAAAGCTATCATATAACCATAGTAGGATATCAACATTATACAGCTGTCATATAAATATAGTAGACTATCCACTCCAAAAAGCTATCTTATCATTTTGTAGACTATACTCATTATGCAGCTATCATAAAATCACAGTAGGCTATCCAGATCATATGGCAAACATATCATCATTGTAGACTCCAAATTATACAGCTATCATATAACCATAGTAGACTATCCACATTATGCAGCCCTCCTATTTATAACCATAGTAGGCTATTCCAGCCGCCACCTTGACCTTGACCGACCTTGCTGGAGAAATCCTGGGTGTCTTCCTTGGAGGCGGTGGTCTGGCAGAGGGGGGCCACCTGGCTCTTGCTGCTGCGCCCAAAAAAGGGCATGCAGGAACAGCCCGACTTTTCCTTTGTCACCTCCACTGGGGTCAGCACCACCCCCGCCTTGTCCGACATCACTTCTGGGGGATGGGCCACAATGGTCTCAAAGGCACCGGTCTTGGGGTGAGGGGGCAGGGGTCGTATGGAAGTCTGGGACACATTGAGACTGTCGGTGCCAGTGGGCGGTAATGTTCTGTCCGCTTGTGATCAGCGTTTATCAAGGCCTGGGATGTTTTGTTTCCATGGCTGCCACGAAGCACGGACAGGCTGTCCTCTTCGATGTCCTCCAGCATGTCCTCCTCAATCTCCTCCTTCAGGGAGCGCAGGATGCTGTCCTGGTCCCAGCTCTCGTTGAGAGGCAGAGGCTTCTTCTTCTTCTTGTTGGTGACGTTGGGTCGGATGTCCCGCTGTGACCCCATGGATCCCCGGCTGGTGGGGCGGCTGTGGGGCAGGCTGGCGGTGCTGTGGGAGAGGTAGGCTCCATCTTCAGCCCCGTCCAGCGAGGAGGCATAGCCCACCGGGGTGGAGGTGTTGGACCGATCTTTCAGGTCCACCAGGGACCCACGCGGGGAGCGATGGCGAGAGCGGCGGAGAGAGCGGCGACGATTTGGTTCGCTGGTGACGTAGGTGACGGCGATGTGCTGCGTGTTCCGCTTCTCCTCGCCACTGAGGAAGTCTGGATAGTCGTTGATCTGAAAGCAGAACATGCAGTCACCATGGTAAACACTTTGAGCCAATGATGGATTTCTTTTCATTTTTATTATTTTTAAATCAAGACAGAAAGACAACAGCAGCATTGAAAGAAGCTGCAGGGAGAGATGGACAGCAGGTCTTCACAGAAGGAGCCCCCTTGTAGCCTGTGTTGTGGCCCTTCACCTCCCCCCCCCCCCCCCCCTCTCTCTCTGTCTCTCTGTCTGTCTGTCTGTCTGTCTGTTCCCTTACTGGGTGGAGTGCATAATGCCTGGTCTTCTCCTGTGCTTGTGACTTTGCGGGCAGTGGCCTGCTGGCCTCAGCCCACACATTCCTATTTCAGAGCAGATCATTTCATTGTACAGGTTGTGTGCTGGGTATGTTCATGTTTCCGTAACCCACCAAACACTGACATGAAGTATGGGATCTTTAACATGTATTTTTGATCTTCTGCATTTGTATACACACAAAGGGAATTAAGGCACTGGCACCCAACACATTCACATGTATTAAGAAAGAGACAATCAATATTCATGATACATGAACAATCAATATTCATGATACATGAACAAAACCACTGAAATGGTCGATGTTATCAAGCATTAGAAAACGGTTCTGACAACCATAATGTTAGTGACACTAACTATACAGTACACAGCTTAGTTTCAGCAGTATGGTTTCAACACATGCTGCTATACATTAACATCTTTTTCTTCAAACACTCAGAGAGCAACTTTTGTTGTCTGTCACATGAGTGAAAATGCGCTGTGCTGCTATTAAAGGCCTGACAAGTCAGGCTCAGCACATGCGACTTTGGCACCGGAGAGAATCGTTTTCTTTTAAGTCTTTCTGGAGAAAAAGGCAGGAGAATGGTCCAAGAAGGCAAAAAATACACAAGAATGAGATGACAGCAAGAAAAGGAACAAGGCAGAAACAGAGGAATAGAAATGAGGGAATTCCTAGGATAGAATTTCCAGAAGGTGGGGATGCTATTTATACCGGACCCTCACGGGGGATAAATTTACATGGTTTCTTTGCCTTTTATATTGTCACTACACTTCCAGATATTTCACACGCATCAACATTATTCTATACAGCTCGCAGTTGTGCACAATGTGTATGTACATGTGGAGGGTGTACAATTTTTCGCTAGAGCCATGACTTGAACAAGGCAGCGGTTTCTTTGGATGGTGGCTTTAGCTTGACTTTGTTACGGCCTGTCTTCATGTCAAACTTCGCAAGTGTACAACCAAGGCGTACTAACTTGACTCTGACTTGTGTCTTCAATTCTAGAGATGGCATCAATCTTCAAACCCCCCATTCTGCAACATATCCTGTCATCTACTCTTTGGGTTGGTTGTGTTTTCTTACAATGGCTTACTCTTCCAAAAGGCAGAATGGGCTTTAATGTGTGTGTGTGTGTGTGTGTGTGTGTGTGTGTGTGTGTGTGTGTGTGTGTGTGTGTGTGTGTGTGTGTGTGTGTGTGTGTATGTGTGTGTGTGTGTGTGTGTGTGTGTGTGTGTGTGTGTGTGTGTGTGTGTGTGTGTGTGTGTGTGTTGTAAGATGTTTTGCATGCATCTGCACACAGGACTTTGGTTTATAGTCACACTCAAAGGATTTTCAGAGGAGTGAAATGGATACAGTGTGAACACCAAGGGGAAAATTCCCTCAAACAGGCATTTCAGTGGAGGCTAAAACCCATGGCGTTAGATCGTAAACCCATCGCTCTTTCCACCTAGGTATCCCGCCCCCAAAACACAGATAAACCATTTTCTTTTTTATTCATTTCTTCAGTCTTTACCTCTCCCCTTTCCCACCCTATGCCTTCCAGGATCCTCCCTCCTCCCCTTCCTCTCTCCTTCCCCTGCACCTTCACCCCTCAGCCACTCACGCCACCCACATGCCAATAATCATGCATGTCACCACCCACATGCCAATAATCATGCATGTCACCACCCACATGCCAATAATCATGCATGTCACCACCCACAAGTCAGTCCTCTCTTTGTGTCACTGCCAGAGCTCCATTGAGAAAGCGTTGATGGCAACAATGGTTACACTACAGCTGTGAAGAGTGGACACTATTAATTTTGTGGATGGTGTGGTCAACTCTTTCCACAGCGCACTGTCTGTAGTTCCCAGCAATGTTCATCACAGGACTCCCCGCTGAGAAAACACGGGCCTACAAACAACACTGGATCTGATGATTATAATCATCAACAGGGACACAGTGTTTCTTTCTATTTGGGGAAGATAAGCCCCGATGAACAAAGTCACTGTGGGCTTGGGTGACACAGACATAATTCTGTTGGTGGCAACAGTCAAATATAAGAGATCTTTGTGAAGACTTCCTTGACTTGATTGGACTTGTTTTGTTTATCCTTTTATTTTGAGGATAATGGAATAAGCACTCATGTGCTTTTTTTCATCCAGTCCCCGTGTGTATGCAGTTTTTACATTGTCATCCGTTCCCAATGGCACACAATGGCCTACTCTTCCGAAAAGCAGAAAGGGTTTTAACGTGTGCGCAAGATTTCTGCATGCATTCGCACAAGGGACCTAGGTTTATAATCTCATCCAAAGGACTTTTGGGGCGGGTGGAGTCAGCACTGATGTTAACTTCAGGGGAAAAATCCTCTTGAATGAGAATCGAACCTGGGTCAGCAGATCACAAATACATCACTGTAACCACCAGGCTACCCCATTCCCCACTTGACTAGTTCCTTAACTCCTTGAGAAGCCATCTGGTTCTGCATAACTTGCTTCTGAAGACAATGTGTGACACCTTAGGTGAACCTGGTGGAGTCCATGCCTCTCTAGGCAGTAGAATGCATGCTGGGCATGATCCTGTCATCCATACCACCAGCCATAGCTGGCCTACTCTTGTCTGAAAGGGGAATGGGGCTTTAACATGTGCGCAAGATGTTCTGCATTCATTTGCACACTGGATTTGGGTTTAGAGTCTCATCGGGAATTCTAAGCAAGAGGGCAGTGAAGTCTGGGCAGCACCCATGTCAGCTGTACAGGACAATGCCCATGAAGTACCCCCTGCCTCGGCAACCTTATACCACGTGCATGACACCGAACCGGGCTACTGACCCGACCTTTAACCTCTTCAGTGCCCTGAGTCAGCCTCTCTCTCTCTCTCTCTCTCTCTCTCTCTCTCTCTCTCTCTCTCTCTCTCTCTCTCTCTCTCTCTCTCTCTCTACTAAGCAGTATGGCAACCCCCTTCATGTATGGGCCAATGGCCTTTTTGTGAATAAATCATTCAAGTTCGAGTTCGAGTTCTCTCTCTCTCAATAGTCAACTACACAAAACAAATATTATATAAGCAGACTTAGGAGATATGCACAAGCAATTTGCATCCCCATGCACATGTACACACACACATGTACACATGCACATGCGCGCGCATGCACGCACGCACACACGTACACCATGCATCAATGCCCAAATCGATTCTTTATGAATATCATGTATAGTCATAAAAAGGACATCAGCACATTGAAATTAGCTATACATAATTGGTACACTCAAAACAAGATATCAAAATAAAACATTCAGTAAATCACAAATACAGTCAACTTACGCAATAAAACTGAAATATTAAATCTGAATAAAGCATTCAACAGGATACTAATTGTAAACGCGACAATTACATATATAAGCAAAACGATAAAAGGAGAGGACAAGAGAGAGAGAGAGGGAGAGAGAGAGTATACAGTACATTTTGAAGAGAGAGAGTACACCCATCCCCCTATTATTGTCAAGCCTGTTACTATGGCAACTAATGTCATCCCTTCCTGCGGCACTGCACAGCACCATCAGATGATGCAATTATCTCCCTTCAGCAAGGTGGCAGAGTACTCTGGCAACAGCAGATTACAGACAACTCCTCAACCCTGGCTACAGCAGATTATATGTATAGACAGCTCTTCAACCCTGGCTACAGCAGATTACATATATAGACAACCCTGGCCACAGCAGATTACATATATCGACAACTCCTCAACCCTGGCCACAGCAGATTACATATATAGACAACTCTTCAACCCTGGCCACAGCAGATTACATATATAGACAACTCTTCAACCCTGGCTACAGCAGATTACATATATAGACAACTCTTCAACCATGGCTACAGCAGATTACATAGATAGACAACTCTTCAACCCTGGCCACAGCAGATTACATATATAGACAACTCTTCAACCCTGGCCACAGCAGATTACATAGATAGACAACTCTTCAACCCTGGCTACAGCAGATTACATATATAGACACTCTTCAACCCTGGCTACAGTTCTTTTCTCTAGCACATCAGTATTGTTCTCAACCTCATCAAAACTCACACAATTGAAAAACAAACCTGCAAACACACACACACACACACACACACACACACACACTCGCCATGCACGCACCCAGAATGCTCACAGAATATCTTGCACACACTATGAAATGTGTTACGCTTTTCAAAAGAGTAAGCCATTGTGTGCTGATGACAAAATTGACAAAACCACATACACACAGGGGCTGGGTGTAAAAAAGCACATGAGTGCTTATTCAATTATCCTTGAAAAAAAATAAAATAGAAAAATAAAAGAAAATCACACAAACACACACACACACACCATACCATTACCACCAACATTCTCACACACACACACATGCAAGCACATTATCCTCGAAATAAAAAAATAAATAAAATAAAATAAAGAAATAAACACACACACACTCGCATGTGTATGCAAGTGTTATGCAGCGCATTGACCTTTTTGTTTGCTTTTTTAATATGAGTCTGTTTTATTTTTATTGGAAGTTGTAATAATATTGTACTTAAATATTACTGATAAAGTTGTTTTTGTTCTAAGATAGATGGCTTGATGATATTTTTAAGGTAATGCAATGCTTATTCAATGTACCATCTGAAAATAAAACTTTGACTGGACTACACACACACACACACACACACACCACCACCACCACCACCACCTCACTCCCCTTTCCCCTCCTCACACAGTGCTCAGTTAAGTGCCAAATGCTGACTGTACATATTACCAATGACACAAGAGGCCCTGCCTGAAAGCCTACAAATCTCAAAGACAGCTTGTATAGTAAGTAGCCTAGTATAGTATAGCCCACAGTACAGTACAGCAGAGAAAGTGGCCAGGCCTTCAATAAGTAGCCTGTGAGAGAGTGAGAGAGAGTGAGAGAGAGAGAGAGAGAGAGAGAGAGCTGGGGTAGGGGCCACAATGTGCCTCCAGGCTGGCTGCCACTGTCAATATTTACCAGGGGGTGCCAGAAACCACCAGACTGGGACAGGTCTTCAGCCATGCAAAGTGGACTGACTCTGAAAGTGTGTGTGTGTGTGTGTGTGTGTGTGTGTGCCCACATGTGTAAAATGGGGGGGGGGGCTGTTATATAGTGTTAAAGAGAGAGAGTGTGTGTGTATGTGTATGTGAGTGTGTGTGTGTGTGTGTGCATGCTTGCATGTATGTGTGCATGTATGCATGTGTGTGTGTGATTGATCTGAAATCCTCATAAAGATCTGAAATTTCTAACTCACAGCTAAAGTTGCTGCATTCTCATTTTTATGACATTGTCAAACTAACAATTCCAAACTTTGAAGGTGTCTTTCTGTAAGAGTTTGAAATGTTTTTGAAAAAGGCATGTCTATGATTATTTAAATTTACCCTATACTTGTTCCAGACAGGTAAACAGTAATTTGTACAGTGTCAAATAAAAATTGCTGCTTCATTTCCATGAAATGGTGGCTTTTGTCTGGACTACTAAACCATTCAAACAACAGAAAAGGGAAGAACTGTTTAAGTTTGAAGGGGAAGTAATATTGAGGTGAAATATTACAAACAGCATGTTTGCAAATATAAACACAAGTAAACAAGGTTCATATGCATGTAAAAGAATTCACAGCTTGAAGATGTGTCACTTGCCAATTTTCGGAAAAGTAGGACATTGTATGCCAGTAGGAACAATTGACAATTTAAAAAAACCTCACACATCACTGGCTTTGTGCTGCAACATCACACCTGAAGTCAGAATGTGGCTACCTTAAGAGTGGGCACATAGCCACAACCACAGCATCTCTCCACAGGTCAACCTCGGAGCTCTTGCCAAGGAATAACAATTTTTAAAAAGTAAACTGGACAGTTTTCACAGCACACCTTAAAAGTGCTCTGACGCAGACATGTATGTTGTAGACATGTATACGCAAGTCCTGAATGGTCGGGCAATACCAGTCTTCAACACACTCTTTTCAACACACTCTCAAGTTGACAAGGGATATTGGCGCAATATGTTAACATTACTTTCCAATCAAAGCCTATTTGGAGTATTGTACTTTGTAAGAAAAGACATTTAAATAACAGCCTTTATCAGCTTGGACTCATAACCTTAGAGCTCATACTGAGCATATGTTAAGACATGTATTCTTTAAACATAATGCATTGTGTTCAATCCTGTATTTGCTTTTGCAGTATGCCATACATGTCTGTTTTGTCCCTAATGCCCTATCTCTTGTGCATGATTTGCATAATATGTGCTTGTGAATGGAACTGCCTGCGGGTGTGTGTGTGTGTTGTGTGTGTGTGTGTGAGAGAGAGAGAGAGAGAGAGAAGAGAGAGAGAGTGTGTGTGTGTGTGTGTGTGTGTGTTGGGAGAGAGAGATAGAGAGAGAGAGACAATGACAAATTCTTTTTATTTTCGAGATAATGAATAAGCACACATGAACTTTTTTACATCCAGTCCCCGCCCCTTTGGGATACATCCTAATAATAATAACCCAACTTATACAGTCTCACAATAAAAACAAGGGATAACCCTTTTCAACCCCCCCCCCCCCCCCAAGCAGCAAATAAAAGAACTCCTAAAATACCCCCCCACCCCCACCCCCCAAAAAAACCCTAACTAAAACAAACAAACAACACCAAAGAAAGAAAACCAAACCAACAGAAGAGATAAAAAAGAGAAAAACAGACAACAACAACCACAAAGAACAAAAAACAAAAGCCAAAAAATAACACACACCAACTTAATAAGTCATAAAGATAAACATCTACACAATGTCAAATGTACACATACTTGTTACACCATAACATAAGATATTGAAATAGGGCACTCATTCAAAACTTAAGTACAGAGGCAAGTCCAATAAAGTATTGAAAAATATAAAAATATGAATCCTTCAACAGGATAAAACTATAACTATAAACAAACGATAAAAGGTGAAGAGAGAAAAGAATAGAAAGAGAAGAGATGTTGTGTGTGTATTTCAGAGATAATATCCAATATACAATTCCCAAAACAGTGTGCGATCCCATCAACATCATATTAGATTATATATCGTTTCAAATTATACGTCATGATAATGAAATAAATTTAATACCCATACATCCACACAATAAAAACAAGAAACAAAACAAAGAAGAAATCTAAACCTACACAGTCATTGAGGGAGAGAATATGAGTGAGTGAGTGAGTGAGTGAGTGTGTGTGGGTGTGTGTGTGTGTGTGTGGGTGTGTGTGTGTGTGAGTGTGTGTGTGTGGGGGGAGGGGAGGGGTGGTGTTTCAGGGATAATACTAAATATGTAATACTCACATTAGCACACGATCAACACAAACCTTTTTAATTATACTCATAACAAATTGAAAGTCATGAAATAAAATAAGTGCAATACCCATAACACTCACATAATAAATGAGTGGAGAAAAAGCCAATAAAGTCATAAAAAGAACATCTAACATTGTAAGTAATAGAAACAAATTCTTTTTTTTACAGGATAATGAACAAGTACTCATGTGCTTTTTTACATCCATCCCCGCCCGTGGGGTCACATTTGAAAATGCACTCAGTACTCATATTTTCAAACAGTAGAAGCAAATGAAAAAAACTTTTTTTTAAGAATAAAGAGAGAAAAAGAAAAAACAAACAAACAAACAAACAGACAAACAAACAAACAGACAAACAAACAAACAAACAAACCCCGACGAGCAAAAAAAAATAAACCCCAGAACACCCCCCCCCCCCCCCCCCACCCAAAAACAACAACAACAAAACAGAAAAAATCAAAAATAATTTTTAAAAAACAACAAAAAAACAGACAAAAGCACCCTCCCAAACAAACAAAAAACAAGAAAAAACAACAACAAACAAACAAATGAGAAAAAAAATTAAAAACAAACAAACAAACAAAAAACCAACACCGTTCCCCCCCCACAACACACACACACTTACATACACCAAACACAAAACATAAACAAACAAAAAACTCAAACAAATCATACACAAAAAACAAAGTAACAACTACAGCAATAACAAGAAGAGAGTAAGAGAGAGAGAGAAGTAGAGAAGAGAGAGAGAGAGAGAGAGAAGGAGGAGAGAGAGAAGAGAGAGAGAGAGAGAGAAAGAGAGAAAGAGAGAGAGAGACAAACTTATAGATCATAAAATTGAAACCTTCATATTGTAAGAATAGTATACATAGTTGTTACAAGTGATAAAAGATATTTAAAATAGGAGATTCACTGAGCTCAAGTACAGTCAACAAGGTCCAAATAATATGAAAATCGAAAGTAGAATATGCCCTTTATTAGAACACAACAACAATAGAAGGAAGAGAGAGAGAGAGAGAAGGAAGAGAGAGAGAGAGAGAGAGAGAGAGAGAGAGAGAGAGAGAGAGAGAGAGAGAGAGAATAAATTAATTGCATATCGCTTAGGCCACAATACACAGAGAGTAGAGAAGAGAAGAGAGAGAGAGAGAGAGGAGAGTGTGTGTGTGTGCGTGTGTGTGTGTTTCAGAGATAGTACTAAATATATAATTCTCAAAACAGTACACGATCACCTTCAACACTTATTTTGATTACTCATACAAAAAATATGTTATGATAAAAAAAACAATAAAAAAACCAACCTCAATACCCATACTCTCACACAATAAAAACAAGGAAGAAAAGAAAGAAGGAAAAAACAAAACAACAACCAGCCAAATCTATAAGGTCATAGTGAGAGAGAGAGAGAGAGAGAGAGAGGGGGGGGGGGGGGGGGGGGGGGAGAGGAGGAGAGAGGGGTGTGTGGTGGGTGTGTGTGTGTGTGTGTGTGGTGGTGGGGGTGTGGGTGGTGTGTGTGTGTGTGGTGGTGGTGTGTGTGTTCAATGATAACTTAAATGATATAATTCTCAAAACAGTGCACGATCACCGTCAAATTATTTTGATTAGAGTTATATGTCGTGTAATGAAATAAATCAATACCCGTAGTACTCATACAATAAAAAGGAAGGGAGAAAGGAGGGGGGGGGGATAAAATCCAAATCTATAAGGTGGAGGGGGGAGGAGGAGAGAGAGAGAGAGGAGAGAGAGGTGTGTGTGTGTTTCAAGGATAATACTAAATATATAATTCTCAGACAGCACAGGATCACCATCAATATTGTTTTGGAATATACTCGTACAAATTGAACGCCATGAAAAAGAAATAAGCCAATATCAATACACTCTACAATAAGGAGAAAAAAATCACTAAAGTCATAAAATGAACATCTATACATTGTGAGTAGAGAGAGAGATGGGGGGGGGGGGGGGGGGAGAAATGAGAGGAGAGTGGGAGAGAGGGGGGAGGTGTGTGTGTGTGCGTGCGTGTGTGTTTGTGTGTTTGTGTGTGTGTTAAAGATTTAATGCTTTTTGTTTGTAAACAAACAAAACAAAAAGGACATAGAAAAAAAATACTGAATATCATTCTCAAAACAGCACATCATCACTGTTAACACTCTTTTTCATTATACTCGTACAGATTAACACATATTGTTGTTATGATAGATATATTTCTTATAACTATAGTGTAGTTTAAAAAAATTTTTAAAATAAAAAATTAATATAAAAAAAAAGCTTACACTCTGCTAAACTCACTTTTTTCAACAACAATGAAAATTTGAAAGGGGAGAGAGAGAGAGAGAGAGAGAGAGAGAGGAGGAGAGAGAGAGAGAGAGAGAAAGAGAGAGGAAGAGGAGAGAGAGAGGGAGGGAGAGAGCGTGACAACAGAAGGGAGGAGAGGGAAAGGAGAAGGGAGATGGTAAGATGGAAAGGGCGATAGGTAAGGCAGGATTGCAACTTTGGTTTTTAAGGCTATGGACGTGGTTTGTTATAGGTTGATGTATCAAGTGAGTTGATAATGGAGTTTTGTAGATTGTTTTTAGAGGTTTAATGAATCTGGAAGGAGTTTCGTAGGGCTGAGTAAAGTAGATAGATTTGAATAAGTTATTCTCGGTTAGGGAACTGGGCTTATGTATTTTGATTGGTTTTGTGAATTTCTTTTAGTATGATGGAACGTTCCTGTCATGATCCTGAACATCATAACTTTTGATATATATTAGTCGTATGGGAAGGAAGATATTTAATTAGTGATAGTCAGCTTTAATAAGCTTGTCTTTTTTAAGGACCAGTTGAGGAGGCATGCTTGTACGACATCAGTAACGGTTTTATAGTGTTTGCACTAGCAGAATCCCACAGGAGAAGATCAGTCTATTGAGGATTTGTATAAAGAATTGAGAATAGTTTCCTTGAATGAAAGTCAAGGAAAGTGCTTGATTTAGAAAGTTAGGTATACTCTTTGGGACATGTATTGATAGTGAGATGTGGTAGAACCAATGAGATTTCCATCAATTGTTACCTAAAACCTGTGGTGATGGATTTGTTCAATATTCCTGTTTAATTTGTGGGATAAGTTTGTGGGTTAAGTTGGGTTAGACCTGAGTTTGTCATAAGACTAAAAGAGAGAATGAGGAGAGATAGCTAATTGAGAGAGAGAGAAGTAGGAGGTTAAGTGGTGTGTGGTGTGTGTGTGTGGAGGTGTGTGATGTGGGGTGTGATGTGGAGGAGAGAGAGAGAGAGAGAGAGTGGGTGTGTGGTGTGTGTGTGTGTGTGTGTGTGTGTGTGTGTGTTGTGTGTGTGTGTGTGTGTGTGTGTGGTGTGTGTGTGTGTGTGTGTGTGTGTGTGATGTGTGTGTGTTGTGTGTCACTGTGTGTGTCACTGTGTGTGTCACTGTGTGTGGTCACTGTGTGTGTGTTTATTTGGACATTTGTGCATGCTTGTGTAAGGAGATAGATATGGCTATGGTTATACCATATAATATTAATAACCATAATTTTAAACTTAGATTCTTTATCCAAACTTCACAAAAACTTGTTTATTTGCTGTGTGTGCAATGTCCTAAGTGTACCCTCTATTAGTCTATACCACAAGCTTGCGTTTGGCCAATGACTGCAGTGCATGTTTGGACTTTGAACTTCAACTGGAATAAGAACGTCATGGTGGACAGGCCCTCCAGCCTGCTGTGTGCTAGAGGGCTGGGGTCTGCAGAGAACAGTGTTTACATGTACATTCTTTGGATCACATTACACTCATGAAGGGGACAGGATAGTTCAGTGGTCGGAGCACTCGCTTTCCCCCAGCCCAGGTTAAGCAGCATCAAGCATGGTTACCAGTTGGATGGGTGACCTTCTGCGCACCTTGGCTTCAGTACAATCTCCTAGTCCATTTTGCGTTGACTCAAGGGCAGCATTAATGGCACTGAAGACATGGCAGGAGAAAATAAGGAATGATATTGTATTTGAGATTAAATTCCTAATGCATTGTATTGCAAGCAGAGGCATCGGAATAACTTTTTGCTGGATCCCTTCTCATTGCGGAATTTACTGGAATGAGCTGGTTGATTCTTTGGCAAAGCAAGGTGCCTCTGAATGCAGTACTGAAGCACCCGATTCCAATCTTGCAATGCCATCCTATGAAATAAATTCTAAAATGATAAACTGTATGCATTCTAAAATGGCAAAAAAGCACTTTGAAAATATTTCTTGCTTTAAAAAAAAAGACATTTTAATACATAAAATGAGCCTTAATGCCTGGAATACCAAATATTGTAATAATATAGCATGCTGTTGTTCTAGACCCCTTTCAATCCACCATTTATTGTTGATTGCCCAATTCTTCTTAACAAGAATATAAGGAGAAATTTAGATATTCATAAAAATTATTCAACTGTTCATGAAGTTTTATATGACTCCCAGCAATTCATAATATCAGTTGCTGAAGTTAATTCTTCTCCTGAAAGTCATTTACTGTAATAAGTTGTGGGATATATGCATGTATGTATTATGTATGCAAACATGTATGTGTGCATGTATGCATGTGTTTATGTATAGATAGATAGATAGAGAGAGAGAGAGAGAGAGAAAGACAGATAGACAGATAGACAGATACTGAGATAGATAGATAGATAGACAGATACTGAGATAGATAGATAGATAGATAGATAGATAGATAGATAGATAGATAGATAGATAGATAGATAGATAGATAGATAGATAGATAGATGGGCACGTTCAACGGAAAGCAGACCACCACATCATAAAAAGAGCAATGAACTTCGTGGTGGATGGAAAGAGACCAAAGGGAAGACCTAGCAAAACCTGGGCTGCCTGTATTGCAGATGATCTTAGAGAAAGGGGCATAAATAAGGAGGAAGCTCAAAACAGAGAGAGATGGAGAAGGCTCATCAATGTCAAACCTCCCCTGGGAGAAACATGACAAAAAAAGAAGAAGAAGAAGAAGAGAAGATAGACAGACAGACAGACAGACAGATAGATATTCACAGAGAGAGAGATGAGGTATGTATACTGTTGTGGTGTGACTGCAGGTGTGTCTAAATCACCAAGTAGTGAATAGACAAACAAAACAAAACAAACAAAACAGTCCTGTAGTTCACCCAGCTGCAAATGGGTACCTGCCTCTTTAGGGTCAGGGAAGGTAAAGCAGCAAGGGAGAGGGAATGGGTGCCACCCTCAATATGCTGGCCCCTAGAGAAGTGAGGTCTCCGACACCTCGCCCCCCTACGACCTTATAGGTTATGGGACACCTTTACTTTTACCTTTTTATACTCATGAACATAAAACTACACTAAAAATGTGTGCATGTGTGCATACATGCGTGCATGCATGAGAAAGTGTTTCCCAAACCAAACGCCTGTCTGCTGTGTTGCTTCTATTCTTGTTTAAACTATTGATTATTTATCATTAATTGCATGACTGTGTAAGATTAGGTTGAATGCATGGGCTTTGATTTGTCTTTGCAAGATATAGCGCTATATAAGTTCCATGTAGTATTATTATTATTATTATTATTCGTTTCATGCCCCCCCCCCTCCCTGCCTGCCTGCCCCCAGCACCTTCAGCCATTAAACAAGGTCTCCTGATTGGCGCACATAAGACCTGCCAAGTCAAGTCAAAAACACTTCAATCATCCCATGAAAGGCAATTACTACAAAAATGCCAAGTCCACTCTTTTCTCTGATGATGATTAAAGACGACAAAACACAGCCCTGAGGGATCTACATTATATCTATATATATATATTATATATATATATATATAGATATATATATATATATATATATATATATATATATATATATATATATATATATATATATCATCCAATATTCCCACATACAGTGTGTGCTGCCTACCTATGACTGATCTTATCTGTGGTCAGTACACCAGCAGATCTTAATTGGATCTACAGGTCTACCTCACCTGCCAGTCAGAAAAAGGACCATGCTCTGATCAGCAATATCAACGTGTGGCATGGATCAGCGGTCTACAGGGGACGACGCACTGGTGTAGAAACCCAGAAGACATGGGTTCAATTCCTGTCTGAACCCACACTCTTCCTACATGCACAACTACCACCTTGAATAGTGGCCTGGGTGCTAGTCTTTAGGATGAACAATACACTGAGGTTAGGAATACGAATATAAACACTATATTGTCTCACCAGTTTGAGAAGTTCATGTGTTTGGTAAACAAGCATAGCTAATAACAGTCAACAGGTAATCAGTGATCACAAAGTACATGAAGCACAACGAACATGCTCCAAGTGCAACATAAGGGCAGATAAAAGAATAAGGGAGCTGCCCCTGACAAAATCATGTAGAAACAAAAGTCACACTGATAGAGAAACAATGACACAGAGCTTTACAAAAACACACTCTTTTCGCCTTCCTAGGCTACAGCTTCAAGGTTCACCTGTGGTGAGATTTTGCACATACATACATATATATATATACACACACACAATCGTATATGATATATATGATCTGGAACAGCCTCCCTCTCTCTCTTCACCAAAAAGCCTACTTACGATGCTTTTAAATCCAGCCTAAAGACACATTTATTTTAAACCTAAGATTCTCTCCTCTTGTTTCATCTCATTTCTGTCCCTGCCCTCAACAACCAAAGCCCCCTATCACCCTGCCGGAGTGTACAACCTTTATATGTGTGCATGTGTTTACATTGGAATTTGTAAAAACTATTAATTGTGCGCGTGTGTGTGTTTACATTTGACTTTGTAAAAACTATTAATTGTGCGCGTGTGTGTGTTTACACTGGAATTTGTAAAAACTATTAATTGTGCGCGTGTGTGTGTTTACATTGGAATTTGTAAAAACTATTAATTGTGCGCTTGTGTGTGTTTACATTGGAATTTGTAAAAACTATTAATTGTGCGTGTGTGTGTGTTTACATTGGAATTTGTAAAAACTATTAATTGTGCGCTTGTGTGTGTTTACATTGGAATTTGTATAAACTATTAATTGTGCGTGTGTGTGTGTTTACATTGGAATTTGTAAAAACTATTAATTGTGCGCATGTGTGTTTACATTGGAATTTGTAAATATCTATTAATTGTGCGAGTGTGTGTGTTTACATTGGAATTTGTAAAAACTATTAATTGTGCGAGTGTGTGTGTTTACATTGGAATTTGTAAAAACTATTAATTGTGTGTGTTTACATTGGAATTTGTAAATATCTATTAATTGTGCGAGTGTGTGTGTTTACATTGGAATTTGTAAATATCTATTAATTGTAACTGGTTGCATGTAAAAGACTAGGATGAATGAAAGCGCTTTGATTTTTGTTTTTTGCAAGATATAGTACTGTATAAATTCCCTGTATTATTTTTTTATAGACAGACAGACAGATAGATAGACAGACAGATAGATAGATAGACAGACTGACAGACAGACAGATAGATATCATGCAACCGGTTGCCCACCCTGAAGGTAGCCATATTCCTACTTCCAGGATGTCTGAACATGACACCAGTGTGTCTGCACTTTTTAATTTTGTCATCAGTTCCTACCAGCATGCAACAGCTTACTCTTCAAACAAGTGAAAGACTTCTAACCTACACCTTCCCCCACATCCCCCCTGGCAAACACACACACACACACACACTCTGCATACATTATCCAAGCCCAGTTCTCAATTTAAGTACACACATGAAGAAGAAAAAAAAGGAACCCCAAAAAAGTTAGTTTGAACCAATGCCAAGTGGATCAGGGCAGATTAGCCAGCATTTAACAGTGGCCTTTCCTTTGCTTTGCTTTCCTTTGCTAGCAGAGCGCTAAACAGCAGTGACCTACATTACACAGAGCTCCATCATCACACTGTCAGTGTGTCAATTTATCGCCCTGCACTCTCCTCTCCTCTCCTGCCCTGCATAACTAGCTGTGCACATAGACACATGTCTGAAAAAAGACTAGTTAACAACCAACTGTAGTTTACAACCAACTGTAGTTAACAACTGACTGTACTTAACAACCAACTGTACTTAACAACCAACTGTACTTCACAACCAACTATACTTAACAACCAACTATACTTAACAACCAACTGTGTCTAACATGCAGACAGGAACATTCACGTTTGGTTTGTTCTTGTGGGGGTTTGTTGTTGTTGTTGTTGTTTTGTTGTTTTTTGGTTGTTAGGGTTTTTTTGGTTGTTGTTGGGTTGTTTTGGTTTTTTCCGGGGGGGGGGGGGGGGGGGGGGGGTTCATTCCTTGGATAGAGCTCTGTGGTTCACCAATGTTGAAATGTTGTGTATGCAACCATTTCGGGGATGTATGCTGGGTATGCTCTATCTATCTATCTATCTGTCCCGTAGTCTGACGACCGTGGGGGCACCCTCAAAGACTCAGCAACCAGTTCCCTCCATTCTTCTCTCTGTTCTGCCTTTCTCAGGGTTTTGTTGAGTTCTAGGCCTGTCCATTCACTGATGTTATCCTCCCAGCTCTTCCTTGGTCTGCCTCTTCTTCTTCCTCCTTGGACAGTGCCTTGCAAAACTGTCTTTGTAATTCCTTGGGATCTTGTGACATGCCCATACCACTTAAGTTTACGCTTTTTCACGATCGATAGAAGGTTCTCATAGGGTCCAATGGTTTGCTGGATTCTGTTATGCACGCTTTCATTGCTTATGTGGTCTTTGTAGGAGATGCCAAGGAGTCTCCGAAAGCATCTCATCTCCACTGCCTGTACTCTCCTCTCCAAATCTGCAGTCAGGGTCCATGATTCACAGGCATACAGAAATATGGATATGACAAGGGAGCGCATTAGTCTGATCTTGGAGATAAGTGAGATATTCTTATCTCTCCAGATGGTGTTTAGTTTTGACAAAGCTGTTATGTCTGTGCAGTCCTGCATACTACTTCTGGCTTGGATCCCTGGTCTGATACAATGGCTCCCAGGTACTTGAAGCTTTGAAACTGTTTCCAGCTTCTGGTCATTAACCCTGATATCAGTGCTAATGCGTTGGTGTTATTAGTCATCAGTTTGGTCTTCTCTGCACTGATTTCCATGCCGTATGTTTTGGAGGCCTTATCCAAGTGTTCTGTTAGGCTGGCAAGCTCTTTTTCTGATCCTGCTATTCCATCAATGTCATCTGCGAAGCGGAGGTTTGTGATCGTTCTGCCACCAATGCTGACTGATCCTTCATGATGTTCCAGTGCATCAGCCATGATTCTCTCAAGGAAGATGTTGAAAAGGGTGGGTGTAGAGTAGACAGCCCTGCCTTACTCCAACTGTTGTTCGAAACCATTCTCCAATGTTGTTGTTGTAGTACACTGCACTGGTGGCCTCGCTGTACAGCTGTTTGATGACTCTGATCAGGTTTGCATTGATGCTGTACAAGTTCATGGTTGCCCACAAAGCCGCATGCCACACCCTGTCAAATGCCTTCTTAAAATCGATAAATACGTGGTATAGGTCTTGTTGATGTTGAAGGTACCGCTCACATAGTATTCTGAGGTTGAATATCTGTTCTGTTGTGCTGCGCCCTGCTCTGAAACCTGCTTGTTCCTCAGCAATGATGGTCTCTGCTTGTGGCTTCAGTCTATTCAATATTATCTGCAGCATGACCTTGCTTGGGTGACATATGAGGCTGATTGTGCGGTAATTATGGCATTGTTGTAGATTTCCTTTTTTGGGGGAGGGTGATGATGAGCGACTGCGTCCATGGTGTTGGCCATTTTCCTGTCTGCCAGATCTTGTTGCAGATTCTTAGTAGGGCGCTGATCATGGCTTCCCCTCCAGCTTGGACCAACTCAGCTGGAATGTTGTCAGCCCTGCTGACTTCCCTTTTTCAGCGATCTGACTGCTGTTTCCACTTCTTCTCGGAGGATAGGGTGACTGTCTGTGTCTTTGCTTTCGGGTACATTAAGGACTTCTGGATCTCCTGCGGTTCTATAGTTATACAGGTCGGAGCAGTATTCTGTCCATCTGTTCAGAATATCCTGGTCGTCAGTGAGACACTTCCATTTTTGTCTTGGATTGTTAAACCTTTTCTCTGTTTCGTGCTAGTCAGGTCTTTCACCAGCTGATATGCTTTCTTGCTATTGCTTTTCTTGATGTTCTCTTCAATGTCTTGGCACTGTTCACCGATCCATTTCTCTTTTGCCTCCGTCATGGACTTCCTGATTCTTTTGTTGACTGCTCTATATTGTTCTGCTCTTTCTTTTGTTTCATTTTCTTTTTCTTCAACTCTCTACGCTTGTCGCATAGTTGTAGGATGTTAGGTGTGACCCATGGTTTTTTGACTGGTCGGCGTTTGCCAAGAAGCTCGTTTGCTGTTTCAGTCACTGCTGTATTGAAACTATTCGTCAGTGTATCTATGTCTGAGTCTATCACAGTGAGTGCTGCAAACTTTCCACCTATCCTTGCTTGAAAAATTTCTAATACCTCTGGGTCCTTCAGCTTCTCGAGGTATGCTCATGTTTCCTTAATAACCCACTGAACACTGACATGAATGACAGGATCTCTGATGTACATATTTTATCTTCTGCATGTGTATTAAGGTGCTGGCAGGACTGCACTTGAACTTGACCTGGAAGATCATAAAAATCCCCGCCCTTAATTCACCAGACGCTGCCAAGATTCAAACTCACGACTTCATGGACCCGTGGGATGGAAGTCAAATGGTCTTAACCACTTGGCTGTAGCACCTATCAAACATTGCTTTACAGTAGG
This sequence comes from Rapana venosa, assembly GCA_028751875.1. Taxonomy (NCBI): domain Eukaryota; kingdom Metazoa; phylum Mollusca; class Gastropoda; order Neogastropoda; family Muricidae; genus Rapana; species Rapana venosa. The sequence goes on from CM054146.1 coordinate 2,871,708, forward strand.
TGGCACTGCACTTGTGGTGCACATTCTATTCTCCCCAAGTAGAGCAGCCTTCATTTCATGCCCCCCCCACCCCCCCCCCCCCCCCCAAAAAAAAAAAATCTGCTGTGATTGAAACTACAGTACAAAACAATATTATCCTATACAACACAATACAAGACTGAAACATGTATACATCACAGAACTGAATAATACCACTTCCATTACTTCTTCATGAATTAAAAAAAATCAGTTCTAAAGCCAAGCATTTGAAAGAGTAATATTTCTTTTTATTCTAAGGTTGCAATGTTAGATCTGGATCTTTCTCCTTACCTCGAACACGCAACTCTGTTATGGTCTGTGGCACATGTGTGTGTGTGTGTGTGTGTGTGGGGTGGGGGGGGGGGGGGGGGGTGGGGGGGGGGGGGGTCTGTGTCTGGGTGCAAGACAGACATACAGAGAGTCTATTCAAGTGGAAGGATCCAATTTCATAGAGCACAGAATATATATATATATATATATATATATATATATTATATATATATATATATATGTGTGTGTGTGTGTGTGTGTGTGTGTGTGTGTGTGTGTGTGTGTTGTGATTGTGTGTGTGAAGGTACATGCGTTTGAGCACATGCATGCATGTGTGTATGTGCATATATGCACATGCATAAATGTGTATGTGAAGAAGCACTGAAACAGTGAAAGAGAAACTGGATATCGCACACACACACACACACACACACACACTCAAAACACAGGATTTTGGAGCACTGACAAAAGATTGAGGACGATCGAACGACCCTCTGATGATCATACCACTATCAGCCCATTACATACCACAGCAGTAAAACTACTTATGCTGTACCGCTACCGACCCCCTTTACACTGTTGTGTCAAAACCACCCACCTCATTTACACAGACACACACTCGCACTCTCACACACACACACACACACACACACCTACACCCATTCACACCCACACCATCCACATCCACCCACAAACACACACACACACACTCCACTACCACCCCCCCTTCCACACACACAACGATCCTATCCCTCCCCCACCCCCAGGAAAAAAAGGTAAGCCCACACCCACTGGTGATTTAGGCAGTGCAGGGCTAGCAATAGGATCTGACAGCAGCTAAAATGGGGAGTCATGCCTGACAACACACACACACACACACACACACTCCATTGACACTGACACTGAGGACCTGCCCCAGCTAGCCAGGATCAGATGTGTATTTATATACTATATATATCTATATATAAAGTACAGCTACCTCTTCAGTCCGCTGGGCCCTGCCTACCAACCTCAGCATTGGCACAGCTTTTGCAGTCTGTATGCAAACCACACAGTCACACACACAGTCCTGACTAAGTGACGGTGTTTAAATGATGTTTGTGGTTGTTGTTACCCTCCCCCCTCCCTTTCCCCATTAGCAATGGGCGAAAGTGTTAGGCACCAATTCATCTGAATCGTAATGTCAAACACTTCACCATGTTGTGGAATCCATGCCATGTCGACCATTTGGGCTGTAGAAATGATACATCTGTATTTCTGAAAATACGTGTTTTGTGCCCAGTCCCCTTCCCACTGTGCCCTTGTAAATGGGCTTTAACAGCTTATTACAATAAAATATTGTCATTGTCATTGTGTCATTGTCCTGACTAAGTGAGCTGAGACGTGTCCCTTACCCAGAGTCACACTGCCTAAAAACACCACGCCTTGACTCTTCCCCTAACTCCTTCAGGAGTAGTTGTTGGGGAGGGGAGGGGGGGGGGGGGCAGTGTGTTCATTTCTCGGAGGGAGGTAGGTACTGTCTCTTGGACAAGTGCAACCCATTGAGGTCCATCCCTCACCAGTGGCAGGGTGCATGCTGGGTATGCTTGGGTCATCCATACAGCTGGACTTCGCGACATTCTTTTCTCTGAAAAGGGGATAGGCTTTTAATGTGTGTGCAAGATGCCCTATGTGACTGGACACATGAGGCCTCAATTCAAACTCAAAGTGGAGTTTCCCATGATATGAGTGGAGTCAGTAGCACTTCAGAGGAGAAAAACCCTCTGCTGGGCACCCTCAGTCACCATCAGGTCACAGACCTATATCGATCTACAACATCCTAACCTCATGACCATAGGTCATACCAACTCAGAATCCTGTCATAAAAGGGCAACTGATGAGATGCATTGATTATATTTCTTTCTATCATTTTGGCCTTGATGTCAGCAAGAGTGCATCATGTTGAACAGATAAATGTTGGAAAGCCAAACAACAGCCCTAGAATGTTGGGCTCATTGTATACATCTTTTTCAACACCATGTGTAGACATGCATTTTACTCAGCAAAGGAAAAATTATATTCAGCAACCCATGATGGGTGTGTTCTATTTTGTTTGTCTATGTGTCTGTCTTCTAAAAAAAAAAAAAAAAAAAATTTTCAGTGTCTGTCTTCTGCCAGTATGTCTGTCTTTCTCTGTCTGTCTGTCTGTCTGTCTCTTTCTAAAGTGAAAAACTTTTCTTGTCACCCCTCCAAAAAAAAAGAAAAAAATTCACCATCATCTTCTCTTTCTCTTTGTTTCCACCAGAGCTGCCAGAGTGCGAAGCCTCCATTCATCACCAGCCAGATCCAGGCACTTTCCAAATGTCACTTCTTTCTTCTTGTTCTGTATCACTCCAGATCCCTCCCATTCTTAGATCAACTCCTTGACCCCCCCCTTTCCAGCCCCCCACCCCACCCCACCCCCCACAAAACCCCAACAACAACACAAAAAACCAATATACATAGCATTCAGTGAGCATAAAATGAAAATGGCAGCAGAAGGGTTCATGGGTTCACCTGTCGGCAAGCACATCATATTTGATGGTTATCCTGCTTCCTGCCATTTTGTACAGCTCCACAAAGGAGACTCCACAAGTCAAAACATATAATGATAAAACTTTTTCAAAATTTTGAACTACATAATGATTTGCATAAATGTGTTCACTCATTCACATGCTTTGTAATTATATGAATATATACATGTGTGTAGGTATTAATTATATATATATATATATATATATATATATATATATATATATATCATATATATATATATCTATATATATATATATCGTATACGCGTACCCAGGAACAGATTTCCCTGCCCGTGCCTTATGGCGTCTTGCACCATAGGTAAGTCTCCACAAAGGTGTTGACAATCTACACTACAGGTGAAAAGTGTGCCCCAAGAAATGCCATATATATATTAAGCTGCTTGTGATGAGAGGCGGTCATGGTCACTTGGGTACGGTCAAGTGCTGGTCACCATAATAAGCAGGTAAAGCCTGGTGGCCTGACTTCTTACCTCATCCAGGGTGTCAGGCCAGCCCTAGTGCTCTGTGCTACACACTGACCTCTGGACTGATGACAAAGTTGTGTTGTGGGGGAGGAACAGCCGCGTAGTTTAATCATGGAGTTTGTCCTTTGAAAGCCCAGCATCACGCCTGTGATCCAGCCTGGGTTTGAGCCACCTCCTAGATGCCAGTTCTGTGTTCAAGGGGATTTTTACCCTGAATTAACATCAATACTGACTCCACTCCCCAAAAGGTCCTTCAGATCAGACTGAGGTTCCTTGTGCAAATGCATGCAGAACATCTTGTACACATGTTAAAGCCTGTTCTGTCTTTCAGAAAAGTAGGCCATTCAAGCCAGTAAGAACAGATGAGAAAAAAGTTTTTTTTTAATAAATAAACAAATAAAAAAAATGTTTTTAAACATCCACACTGGCATTACGTTTCTAAAAACATAACCGAAGTCAGATCGAGGCTACCTTAATGGTGGGCGAAAACGGTCCATACCCAGAAATCTCACCACTGGTGAACCTCAAAGGCCTAGCTGAAGAATGGGGGGAAAATCCAAACAGACAAACTGTTGTGTGCTCTGTGTGTGTGTGGGTGTGTGTGTGAGTGTATGCCTCTGTGTGTGTGTGTCACTGTATGTTTTTAATGCTTTTTTTTTTCTTTCATTATGAGGATAATCAAATAAAGCACTCATGTGCTTTTTTACATCCAGTACCCATATAATATATGCAGTTTTGTAAATTTTGTCATCCGTTCCCACCGGCACATAATGGCCTACTCTTATGAAAAGTGGAATGGATTTTAATGTGTGCACAAGATGCTATGCGTGCATTCACATCCAAAGGACTTTTGGGGGAAGTGGAGTTGGCACTAATGTTGACTCCAGAGGAAAAATCCTCTTAAACAAGAATTGAACCTGGGTCAGCAGGTCATGAGCGCATCACTGTGCGTGTGTATGTGTGTGTATCATTGTATGTGTCTGTGTGTCTGTGTATATGTGTGTATGTTTGTGTGTGTGTATGTGTGTGTGTCACTATGTGTGTGTGTCACTGTGTGTGTGCATGCACATGTGTGTGTGCATGCATGCGTGTGTGCATGCAAGTGTGTGTGTGTGCGTGTGTGTGCTTCAAGCATAACATTAACAACCATCAGTCTCCATAAAAGGAGAAAAAACAATTCTCTGATGTTATATGGCTGCCTACATGGTGAGGTACCTGATGAACAGCTGACCCTAAGTATTTTAATAATAATAATAATAAATGGAATTTTTATAGCGCTATATCTTGCAAAAAGAAATCAAAGCGCTTGCATTCAACATATCCATACATACAACCAATAACAATTAACAAAGTTAAGAAATTCAAATGTACACATATATATATATATATATATATATATGTGCGCGCGCACACACACACACACACACAAAGATTATTCACTTTGGCAGGGTTGTGGGATTTGGGCTTTTTTAGGCAGGGATAGATTTGAGATGAAACAAGAGGGGGGAAATCAGATTTGGAATAAATATGACTTGAGACTGGATTTAAAAGTGTCATAAGCTTTTAGCAAAGGGAGAGAGAGAGGTCATTCCAGATCACTGGACCAGTAAGAGAGAAAGAGCGATGGTCAACAGTGGACCGGTTGAATCTCGGTATTCGTAAGCACAAGGTATCTGCAGCAGAGCAGAGGGAATGAAAAGGAGTGTATAGGTGAAGACAGTCGCAGAGGTAGGAGGGAGTTGTTTTGTGGAGACATTTGTAACAGATGGTACTGATCTTATAGTTAACTCTTTGTGGCACAGGTAGCCAGTGGAGAGATTGCAAGAGAGGAGTTATGTGCTCAGATTTTCTCTTTCTGAGGACAAGTTGAGCTGCAGAGTTTTGTATACATTGAAGGGAGTGGATTGATGATGCTGGCAGATGAGCCAGAAGAGAACTGCAATAGTCCAGACATGAAAGAATGAGAGATACGGCTAGTTTGGATGTTGCATCAGTGGAAAGGTACTTTCGAATTGCACTAATACGCCGTAATTGATAGTAGCATGATTGGCACGTCTGGGTGATTAATTTTTGCATGGAGAGTGTGTTGTCGATAATGACCCCAAGATACTTCACAGCAGCAGAAAGAGGAATTGACATATTGCTGAATTCTATTGAAGCTGTTGTGATGGGAGAGAGTTTGTGTTTGGTCCCTACAAGCATGGCTTCGGTTTTGTCTGGATTTGTTTGTTTTTTACAAGATTCAGCGCTATATAAATTCCATATATTATTATTATTATTATTATTATTATCCAGTTTTGGATATCTTGAAGTTGAAAGCAGTAGTCCATATTTGTCAAGAGAGAAGGCAGATTTTCAGGTGTATCACTGCTAAGAATCTGAGAGTCATCGGCATAGAAATGATGGTTGATCTATTGATGGTTTATTAAATTATTATATATGTGAAAGTGGAGCAGTGTAGAGAGTGAAAAAAACAGGGCCGAGAACTGATCCCTGTGGGACTCCACATTCCAGTTTGGTAGGTGATGATTGAATCTTATCTATTGAAACTATGCAGAATCGGCCTGTAAGTATGAACTAAACCAGGTGAGGGCTGTGCCTGCAATACCAAACGTATTTCAAGTGTGTATGTGTGTGTGTGCATGGGAAAAAAAGCATATGGGCATCAAGTTGAAAGACCTTACAATTCAACAAGACAATCTCAGGTACTTACATATTCACTTTTACTTCTTCGAGTTTGTATGTACAGGTTTGCTTATTTGGGTTGGCAGGGGAAAGCTAGTACCAATAGACTGCAGTGGTTTGGGCACATTCAACGGAAAGCAGACCACCACATCATAAAAAGAGCAATGAACTTCATAGTGGATGGAAAGAGACCAAAGAGAAGACCTAGCAAAACCTGGGCTGCCTGTATTGCAGATGATCTTAGAGAAAGGGGCATAAATAAGGAGAAAGCTCAAAACAGAGAGAGATGGAGAAGGCTCATCAATGTCAAACCTCCCCTGGGAGAGACATGACAAAAAAGGAAGAAGAAGAAGAAGAGAAGAACTGGGGAAAGTTTTTCTCTCCTGAAGACATTCAGATTTTTCACCTTTTGATGATTCTGACTTTATATATATATAATATATATATACTATTATATATTATATATATAAAATTTACACACACACACTTAAATTCCTACTGGGGGGGGGGGGGGGGGGGGTGATAGCCTAGTGGTTAGAGTGATGTACATTGTGCTCATGATCTGCTGAATCAGATTTGAATCTCGTTCAAGAGGATTTTTCCACTGGAGTAAACAACACCCATGCTGACTCTACTCCTCCTAAATTATGTCCTTCAGATGAGACTATAAACGGAGGTCCCATGTGAGAACACATGCAGAACATCTTGCACACATGTTAAAACCTGTTCCACTTTTCAGAAGAGTAGGCCATTGTGTGCCAGTGGGAATGGATGACAAAATTTACAAAACTGCATACACACAGGGACTGGATGTTAAAAAAAAAAGCATGCATGATTATTCCATTATCCTTAAAATAAAAGAATCAAATAAAACAATCATTTGACAAGTAAAACTACAATTTCAGTGACAGACATAATTGTCCCCTTCTTTCTATGGTGTACCCTGAAAGAGAGAATTTTGACACCATGACCATACTCATACTGTAGTATATTTATGAAAAAAGCAGCTAAGCACTGCTCTGATTTCTTCCATTTCAAAAGATCTATACATCCATTAGTGAACAAGAATTTTGTTACTCCAATAGCCACTGATTCTCCAGCCACACCCATCCTTGAATATAATGGTACCTATTATCTGATATCCTGTACTGACATGATAAGAAATGATAGACAACTGTAAAGGTAATCGAGAGAGATATATATATATCCAACTCACCAGTTCCACATTCAGAACATCACGAAGGTGCACCACCCCTCGGATAGACTTGGGCGGGTTTTCTGTCAGGTAGATCCACTCATCACTGAGCACCACATACTTGAAGGCTTTGTTTTCCTTCTCTGACACACAGATGCACGACTCGTACCCGCGAATTCGATGAAAAGTTTCCCCCGTTAGCGAGCGATGGAGAAAACTCTCGAGTTTGGAGTTCTTCTTGACAATTTCTTGGTTCCCTCGCGCCATTCATGCTGTTTTCAGTGCGTAAAGGACGGGAAATGATTAGGAGAAAGTTGACAAGGCTCCAGTCTGAATAAACTATGACGAACCCGGGAAAGCACCATTGCAGAATCAGTACAGCAAGGCAGAGCAGGCAGTGAACTTCCAGTAGCTAGAAGCAACGACGACGCCGTTGAGTGTAGAAGCCGGCTAAAGCCAGACAGACAGTGTGGACAGTATCGGGGGAGAGCTGTTCGGGGATTTTCCCTTTCGAGAACATGAACAGGTTCAGAAACGTAGTCTACTGGCATGCGTATGCATATGCGTGCGTGCGTGCGTGCGTGTGTGTATGTATGTATGTGTGTATATAGCCTATGTATGGTGGATCGGTGTCTAGAGGTAACGCACCTGCCTAGAAAGCGAAAAGTCCGGGTTCGAAATGTGTGGTTGTTTGATCCCAGTTTGGGCCAGAAACTTTTCCCCTATCCACTAGACCGTAAGTGGTGGTCTGGGTGCTAGTCTTTTGTATGATACGATAAACCGAGGTCCTGTGTGTTACACATATTTAGCGCGCGTAAAAGAACCCACGATAACAAGGGAGTTGTCCCTGGCAAAATGCTGTAGAAAAACGCCACTACACTACACTACACTACAATATGTATGTACGTATGTACGCGCGCGCGCGCGCGCGCGCGTGTGTGTGTGTGTGTGTGTGTGCGTGTGTGTTTATTTTAGTTTATTTCATTCTTTTATTTTGAGGATAATGGAATAAACACTCGTGTGCTTTTTTACATCCAAATTTTGTCATCCCACCGGCACACAATAGCCTATTCCTCCGAAAAGTGGAACGGGTTTTTTGACGTGTGTGCAAGATATTCTGCGTGCGTTCGCACGCGGGACCATGGTTTATAGTCTCATCCAAAGGACTGTTAGGGGGAATAGAGTTGGTACTGACGTTAACTCCAGAGGAAAAATCCTCTATGGATGAATGTATGTATGTGCATGCATATGTATGCATGCATGCCTCTGTGATAGTGTGTGTGTGTGTGTGTGTGCGTGTGCGTGCGTGGTGTTTGTGTTTGTGCGATGCTTGCCTGTGTGTATGGGGGTGTTCGTTTGGTTTTGTGGGAGGGGGGGGGGGGGGGGGGGGGGGGGGGGGGGGGGGGTGGGGAGGTTGGTATGTGAAGACAACCCAAGGGAGTGCATGAGTACACTAGAAACAAATCACTGAAGTCCAACAGTAGTTTCCCTTACCCTATCAATAGGTAGGCAAATTCGCAATGTGCAGCTGTGTTGGTTTTGTTTGGGGTTTTTTGTTTGTTTGTATATTTGTTTGTTGTTATTGTTTTGGGGTTTTTGTTTTTTGTTTGTTTTTGTGTGTGTGTTTTGTTGGGGGGTTTGTTGTTGTTTTTGTTTGTTTGTTTGTGGGTGTTTTGTTTTGGGGGTTGTTGTGTGTGGGTTGTTGGTTTGGTTGGGGTTTGTTGTTTGTTTGTTGTTGTTGTTGTTTTTTGGGGGGTCAAATACAGAGGTTTCTATATTCATCTGTGCTTATCATCATCATCATCATCATCATCATCATCATCATCACATGATCTATGATCGATGCAATCTGTCAATTAATCAGTACAACAGCTGTTTTGCAAACTGAAGGGACACACAACCATTCTCTTCCATTACACAACTCTCTTCCATTACAACAGCTTCAATACAACTTGGCAATGCATCAGTCCCTCTATCTACTGCTGTGAAGTATCTAGGGTTCATTATTGACAACACATTCTCTATGCACAAATCCATCACCCAGACCTGCCAGTCGTGCTACTATCAATTACAGCGTATTAGTGCCATTCGAAAGTACCTGTCCACAGATGCAACATCCAAACTCGTTAGGTCTCTCATTCTTTCACATCTGGACTACTGCCATTCTCTTTTGGCTGGTCTGCCAGCATCATCAATCCACTCCCTTCAACGTATACAAAACTCTGCAGCTCGACTAGTCCTCAGAAACAAAAAATATGAGCACATTACCCCCTCTTGCGATCTCTCCACTGGTTGCCTGTGCCACAGAGAGTGAGTAAACTATAAGATCAGTATCCTCTGTTACAAATGTGTCCACAAAACAGCACCTTCCTACCTTTGTGAATGTCTTCACCTGTACACTCCTTCTCGTTCTCTCCGTTCTGCTGCAGATACCTTGTCCTTAGGAATACCTAGATTCAACTAATCCACCATTGGCCATCGTTCTTTCTCTATTTCTGGTCCATTGATCTAGAATGACCTCCTTCTTTCTCTCCGCCAAAAGCCTTCTGATGACACTTTAAAATCCAGCCTCAAGACACATTTATTTCAAACCTAATATTTTCCTCTCCTGCTTAATCTCATAGTTTTTCCCTGCCTTCAAATGCCAAGATTCTATCCCCTGCCAGGGTGTGTGACCTCTGTGTGTGTGCGTGTGTGTGTGTGTGTGTGCATGCATGGGTGCACATTTGGACTTGGTGGAACTATTAAGTGTTACTGGTTGTATGACTGTAAGAATGAGTTGAGTGCAAGCGCTTTGATTTGTCTCTGCAAGATATAGCGCTATATAAATTCTATTTGTCTTGCTAGTACATACATACACTTAGTTTTTTGTGTATTTAGGGACACATGGTTTAGCTGAGTTCAAGTAACCAATCTGTCAATACTGTTTTGAAGTTTGAGTGTAAGTCTGTGGGGGTCAGAATCACTACAATAGAGGGACGTGTCATCAGCAAACATTTCACAACTACATTCTAGAAATTGGGGAAAGTCATTTACATAGATTGAAAATAGAAGTGGACCCATTACTGACCCTTGTGGTACTCCATGTTTAATAGGTACTAATTCGGATGTTTGACTATTTGCAGTTACTAGCTGCTGCCTATTTGACAAAAAGCTTTTCAAAAGATTTATCATTTCTGGTGTTAGTTTATACAAGTGAAGTTTATGCAATAATAGGGAATGATTGATTACATCAAATGCTTTTTCAAAGTCAACAAAAAGAAGACCTGTACATTTGTTTTCATTGACATTGTGTAGGAGAATGTCCGTAATTTGTGTAAGAGCTGTGTGACAGGAATAGTTTTTACGAAAACCTGACTGATCTTCATTTAATAGATTGTTGTTTACAAAGAAGTAATATACGGACTTTTTATGTTTTTCGATGGGTTTAGATGAGACAGACAGAATTGAAATTGGTCTGTAATTTGAAGGACAAGCAAAATCACATGATTTGTGGACTGGTATAATTTTTGCCCTTTTTAAATATGACAGGAAAGTTGTTTTTCTCTATGCACAAGTTATACAAGTATGCCAGTGTTCCAGCTATAACTTGACCACAAAGTTTAATTATTCTTCCATCTAGCTTGTCTAAATCACGTGTTCTGGAACTTTTTTGGAGAGACAGGCTTTCCAAGACCTCTGTGGTTGTCGTTGGCAGTAGTTTAAATGGGAATTTTATTTCTTTTGATTCGATAGATTGTTCTAGTAATGGAGATCTTTTACATTTGACTTGTCATTTGATATTACTTTGTCGGCAATGTTTGAGAAGTAGTTGTTCAATTCATCAGCTGATATATCTTTAACTGTCTGTTGACTTTTTTATATAGGTTTATTACATAATGTATTGATGGCTTTCCATACTTGGCGAGAGTCGGTAGTTGTAATTAACAACTTTTGAAAGTAATCACGTTTTGATTTGCGTTTTAGTGAAGTTACTTTGCTTCTTTGTGCTCTGAACTGCTCTTTTGAACCATGTGTTTTCAAATAGTCTCTTAGGTGTATTTCAGATTCTATGTCTTTAGTTATCCAAGGTGGTTTGATTTTTTCTTTAACTCTTCTGTAACTCTTGTGTGTGTGTGTGTGTGTGTGTGTGGTGCGTGCGTGCGTGCTGTGCTGTGGTGGTTGCGTGCGTGCGTTGCGTGCGTGCTGGTGTGTGTGTGTGTGTGGTGTTCAAGTCAAGTCAAGTCAAGTCAAGTCAAAATTTTATTTCCAGATGGTACATGAATAAGCAAGGCATTTGCTTTTTTTCATCAAAGCATACTTGTGTGGTATGTGTGTGGTGTCGGCGTGCGTGTAGTGCGTGCGTGTATGTGTGCGTGTGTACTACCATGTGCCTAGCCTTAGGATTGTGATTTTTCAACATATTGGGGGGGGGGGGGGGGGAAGTTTTACTTATTTATTTATTTTTTTTTATTAAAGAGCATAATGGAATAAGGCATCATTACGTTGTTTATCCAGTCCTGTGTTATGCGCTTTGTCAATTTTGTCTCCAGTTCCCACCGGCAACATGGCCCACTTTCCGAAAGGGGAAAGGGTCTTAAAGTGTGCGCAAGACGTTCTGTGTGCATTCGCAACCCCGGGGCCCCGTTATAGTCACTCCGAAGGACTTTTGGAGAGAGAGAGAGAGGGGAGTGAGGGGGGGGGGGAGAGAGAGGACGGTCAGAGAGACAGAGAGAAAGCCCCACAAAGGGACAGGGAGATAAAAAAAAAATGAAGGGTGCAATGGAGGGGGGGGGGTTACAAGGAGGGGGAATTTAAGGGGGGAGGGGGGGGGGGGGGGGTATAGGCAGTGTTTGTGGTGGAAAAAATTAAGGGAAATTTTGCTGACTCCCCCGAAAGCCGGCGTCCAAATTTCCCCCCCTGCCAAAGGGGAGGGGGGGGAAAGTGGTCAGCGAGTGCTGCCCTAAAGGGAACCAAAAGGGCGCCCATACAGGGGGAAGCAAGAGAGTGCCTTACCAGGGGACGCAAGAGGTGCCTATACCCGGGAACAGCCGGGGGACTGCCTAACCCGGGGAAAACAAGTGACTGCCTATACCAGGGAACAGCAGAGGACTGCCTAACCAGGGAAAAAGCAGAGAAAGTGCCCATACCCGGGAACAGCAGAAGAGTGCAAAACCCGGGGAAAAGGCCAACCCAAAAACAGAGAGAGTGCCCATCCGGGAACACGAGAAGGGGGCCCTTACAGGGGAAAAGCAGGGATGCCTTAAAACCCGGGAAGCAAGAAGTCCTATACCAGGGAACACAAAATCCTATACCAAAAAAAGCAGAGGGAGGCCCTTCCAGGGAAAAAAGAGAGAAGGGCCTAACCAGGGGAAAAGAGAAGTGCCTTTTCCAGGGGAAAAGAGGAGGTGCCTTTTCCAGGGGAAAAGCAGAGAGAGTGCCTTACCAGGGAAACCCGGAGGGGTGCCTATAACCCGGGGAAAAGCAAAAGAGTGCCTATACCCGGGAAAAGAGAGGAGTCCTAACCAGGGAAAAGCAAAGAGTGCCTTACCAGGGAACGCAGAGAGGTGCCTATCCAGGGAAGCGAGAGAGTGCCCATACCGGGAAAGAGAGGAGTGCCTATACCAGGGGAACAGCGAGAGATCCATACCAGGGGAAAAGCAAGAGATGCCATACCGGGGGAAAAGCAGAAGGGGGCCTATACCAGGAACGAAGAATGCCCATACCAGGGGAAAACAGAGGGGTGCCTATACCGGGAAAACCCGAGAATGCCTATCCCGGGAACAGCAGAGGAAGCCTATCCGGAAAAAAGCAGAGAGAGTGCCCATTTCCCCAAAAAGGTAACCCGGGCCGAGAGAGTGCCTATACCAGGAACGCAGAGGGGAGTGCCTATACCAGGGGAAAAACAGAGAAGTCCATACCAGGGAACGCAAGAGAGTGCCTTTACCGGGAACAGAGAGGACTGCCTATACCCGGGGCAGCAAGGTGCTAACCCGGGAACAGGGCCTCTGAGCCCCACTGCATGCCCTGAAGGGCGTGACCCTAAGGGGCAGGGGGTTCTCCCCACACTAAAGGGGGGGAACAATGCAAAACAAAACAAATTTTTTTGTTTCGAGGATTGATAAGCACTTCATGTGTTTTTTAATCCGTCCCCGCCCGTAGTGTTTCATCTTAAAAAAAACCCAATCTCTTAGGGGAAAAAAAAAGGAAAAGGGGAGAAAAAAGAGATGGTTTTTTTTTAAAAAATTTTAAGAGGAAGTTTCTGCACACAGTTTCCAAAAGGGGGGGGATGCGTTGACCACCCCCGGGGATCCCCACGGGGAATAATGTTTTGAACTCGGGGGCACGCGCACGTGTGTTGGGTTGTGTGGTGTTGTTTTCTGTCTTCTTTATTGTGGCTTGTCTTCCGTTTGTTTCCTTGTTTCTTGTTTTTAAATCATGCCCTGCCTGTTTCTGTGGCGTCCATGTTTTGGTGGGACAGCCGATTATTAATAAATTGGGAATGGCTTTGGAAGATCACAAAATGTTATAGGCAATGTCGCTTACCTCCCTTTGACCATGCAGCAAATAGTCGTTCATGTTTTGAACTGTGTGTTTGTTTTATTTATTAATTTTATTTATTTATTCTTTTATTTCGAAGATAATGGAATTAAGCACTCATGTGCTTTTTTTTACATCCTGACCCCGTGTGTACGCTGTTTTGTAAATTTTGTCATCCGTTCCCACCGGCACACAATGGCCAACTTTTCCGAAAAACGGAACGGGTTTTAACGTGTGCGCAAGATGTTCTGTTTATTTATTTTTTATTTATTTATTTTATTCTTTTAAATCGAGGATAATGAAATAAGCACTTCCGTGTGTGCATGCGTGCGTGCGTGCGTGTGTGTGTGTGTGTGTGTGTTCGAAGTCTTGTGTTTCAAATTCCATGGATAATAAAATACCTATCAACCAAAAGGATTTTTTTTTTAATTGTTAAAACCAGCTAGGGATATCTCTCTTTTCTGCAGCCATACGTAATTATACGGAAGCCCTGATGACGGAACTGCTACAGAGAATTCTAGCAAACACCCAGTTTTTCTAGTGGTGCCCCAGATTCCACCATGGAAACATCAAGATGCAAATGTTGATACTGACTACACAGACATGAACAAGGACGTGGGTCACAACCTACTGACAGTTGAGGTTCCAAATCATCTACACTGTCAGCATTCACATCATTTGAGAGTATACACTGTGACCGATCTGTTTAAGAATCGAGCATGGGCGGGGCTGCATTTGTTATACCCGACTTGAAAGTGGCTGTTTTTTAATTCTTCTTTATGTTTAAAAATATTTTTATATTCAATTTCAATTATCCGCAATTGTAATGGCACTGACTTATCTTTCAAGTAGGCTATTTTTCTTGCTATTTACAACATTGTTTCTGTGTTGATTCAAAAACAGTTTTACTTGCTTTGAAATATTGGGACACTAAAATGTAAAAAGGCTTTTTTTAAATTAAATTCCTCGTACATTTTTTTTTGGTGCTTCTAAAGGTGTTGGGATGCATTTTTGTTGGGTGCCATCATCACATTGCCATCTTGACTGGAATGAGCTGACAGATTCCTTGGCCAAACGCCGTGCCTCAGAACGTGCAAGTAACATCTGATTACTAGTTTACTGATTACAGTCCGACGTTTATCATCATTTGAAATCATTCCAATTCTTACCAATTCTGTGTGCTCATTTTCTTTTTTACAATTCAATTCGATTGTCTTTTTTGCTCACGAAATATAGAACTTATTATCCATAAACTATGTCTAATGCTTGGAAAGCCAAATATTCCGAAACTACAGCCTAAACTCGTCCTGCTGTCATTTCAGTTCAGCATACATTGTCTGATTGCCCTGTGCTCAGTGCCTCCTATAAAAGCAATGGAATAGACTTCAGTGACAAATGTGCACAATGTTCAAAGTGTTCGTAGGATTCCTAGCCATGTTCAAAGTGTTCGTAGGATTCCTAGCCGCATGTCCTAGTATAACACTCACACACACACACACACACACACACACATACACACACCTCCCACCTCCAAATGCATGATCTCTTTGAAAGTTTATTATCTCTTTTCAAATACACGATCTCTTTTCAAATAATATGATAAGAATAATGATAATAATGATGATGATGATGATGATGATGATGATAATAATAATAATAATAATGATGATGATGATGATAATAATAATAATGTATGGAATTTATATAACGATGAATCTTGTAAAGCAACAAATCAAAGCCCTCAGATGACATGGGGTTTTGGGGGGGTTGTTTTTTTTTATATCGAGGATAATGGAATAAGCACTCATGTGCTCTTTTACATCCAGTTCCCGTGTGTATGCGGTTTTATAAATTTTGTCATATGTTCCCACCGGCACACATTGGCCTACTCTTTCGAAAAGCGGAACAGGATTTAACGTGTGCGCAAGATGTTCTGCATGCGTTCGTACGCGGGGCCTTGATTTATAGTCTCATCCGAAGGACTTTGACATTCAGTTCGATTTTTTTGTCAAACTGGGAAGAAAGGGCGAGGCTGGGAATCGAACCCAGAACCTCACGGTTTACTTGTTGGCAGGCAAACGTCTTAACCATCCTGCCACCTTCCTTCTCTTCTCTTTACAATTACATAATCTCTTTACAAATACATGATCTCTTTTCAAATGCATGATCTCTTTTCAAATACATGATCTCTTTTCAAAATACATGATCTCTTTTCAAATACATGATCTCTTCAAATGATCTCTTTTCAAATACATGATCTCTTTTCAAAATACATGATCTCTTTACAAATACATGATCTCTTTTCAAATACATGATCTCTTTTCAAATACATAATCTCTTTTCAAATACATGATCTCCACGATCTCTTTTCAAATACATGATCTCTTTTCAAATACACGATCTCTTTTCAAATACATGATCTCTTTTCAAATACACGATCTCTTTTCAAATACATGATCTCTTTTCAAACACAGATTCTCTTCCCAAGCATAGGCTCTCACCTCTGACGGTGTACACTTCAGTCTCTGTCTCTCCCCTGACGGTGTACACTTCAGTCTCTGTCTCACCCCTGAATGTGTACACTTGAGTCTCTGTCTCACCCCTGACTGTGTACACTTCAGTCTGTCTCACCCCTGACGATGTACAACATTTAAGTCTCTGTCTCACCACTGAACATGTACAACGCTTTAGTCTCTGTCTCTCCCATGACGGAGTACAACACTTCAGTCTCTGTCTCACCCCTGACGGTGTACACTTCAGTCTCTGTCTCTCCCCTGACGGTGTACAACACTTCAGTCTCTGTCTCACCCCTGACGGTGTACACTTCAGTCTCTGTCTCTCCGCTGACGGTGTACAACGCTTCAGTCTCTGTCTCACCCCTGACGGTGTACAACGCTTCAGTCTGTCTCTCCCCTGACAGTGTACAACGCTTCAGTCTCTGTCTCACCCCTGACGGTGTACAACACTTCAGTCTCTGTCTCACCCCTGACGGTGTACAACGCTTCAGTCTCTGTCTCACCCCTGACGGTGTACAACACTTCAGTCTCTGTCTCTCCCCTGACGGTGTACAACACTTCAGTCTCTGTCTCACCCCTGACGGTGTACAACACTTCAGTCTCTGTCTCACCCCTGACGGTGTACAACACTTCAGTCTCTGTCTCACCCCTGACGGTGTACAACGCTTCAGTCTGTCTCTCACCTGACGGTGTACACTTCAGTCTCTGTCTCTCACCTGACGGTGTACACTTCAGTCTCTGTCTCTCCCCTGACGGTGTACACTTCGGTCTCTGTCTCTCCCCTGACTGTGTACACTTCAGTCTCTGTCTCTCCCCTGACTGTGTACACTTCAGTCTCTGTCTCTCCTCTGACTGTGTACACCAGTCTCTGTTTCACCCCTGACGGTGTACACTTCAGTCTCTGTCTCTCCCCTGACGGTGTACACTTCAGTCTCTGTCTCACCCCTGAATGTGTACAACACTTCAGTCTCTGTCTCTTCCCTGAATGTATACACTTTAGTCTCTGTCTCTCCCCTGACGGTGTACAACACTTCAGTCTCTGTCTCTCCCCTGACGGTGTACAACACTTCAGTCTCTGTCTCACCCCTGACGGTGTACACTTCAGTCTCTGTCTCTCCCCTGACGGTGTACAACGCTTCAGTCTCTGCCTCACTAAAGGATTTGATCTACAATCTTGCGTCCTTATCCCAGATGGAACTTAAAAAAGAACACCAACAATAACAACAACGACAACGATGACAAGAATCAGACCAAAACAACTCTACATATTATACAACAGGGTCACGAAATGAAAACCACCACCAAGAAATGATACACTTTCCTTTATTTCATTTCTTTCTTCTTTTCTTTTTTTTTTTTTTTTGGGGGGGGGGTGGGGTGGAATGGGGGGGGGGGTGTAATTCCAAGGCCACTTTTCAGAACAAATTAATGTCTTCTAAAGCATTTCTCTTCTCTCTTTTTTTCCCTTTAAATGTCTCCTTCAGCCCCCCTCCTCCCCGTTGTCCGGCAGTGAAATGCCTGACTGCTTCTGTCACATGTCGCGTGATGTCCACTTGGGGAGTCACGGGTTGTCTGATAACTCCTGACCTCCCAATAACCTCCCACCCCCTCCCCTCCCTGCCCCCTCTTTACCACCACATTCCAGACAACTCTCTCTCTCTCTCTCTCTCTCTCTTACATAAACTTGTTATCTTATATAACTGGTCTAGTTTCTGTGTTAAATTTGCACTCTATTTGCATTGTGGTTTTACATAAAGACAATGTTGATGTCTTCCTCTTGTGTACACTAGACCATTTGAAATGTAGTAGGTTTGTTTTGTTGTTGTTTTTTTGGTGGTGTTTTGTTTTGTTTTGTTTTGTTTTTGTCTTTGGGGTTGTTGTTTTTGGTGGGGAGGGGTTGGTTTATTTGCTTTTAACAGATTTTTGAAGGGCTATATTTGGATGTTCTTTTGCCCAGTGTGTCTTTATGTGAGAGGAGGTTTTCTGTTATTTCTTTGCTTATTTTGTTTTTTAATTGATAGCATTGTCTTAAAGTGGTTTTTTTTTTCAAAAGGCTTTGTGCGTGTGTTTTGATGTATATTATCAACTTATTTTATTTGGTATGATATTGATGCTACCAAAGATGTATTCTCTCTCG
This sequence comes from Rapana venosa, assembly GCA_028751875.1. Classification (NCBI taxonomy): domain Eukaryota; kingdom Metazoa; phylum Mollusca; class Gastropoda; order Neogastropoda; family Muricidae; genus Rapana; species Rapana venosa. The sequence goes on from CM054146.1 coordinate 2,890,085, forward strand.
CTCTCTCTCTCTCTCTCTCTCTCTCTCTCTCTCTCTCTCTCTCTCTCTCTCTCTCTCTCTCACGTGTCCAGTACCTGGTGAAGAAACCTTGAACGCAACGCGCCAGTGCCCCTCAAGCCACCCCGGGTGGATCTGGTGTTGGCGGGCTCCAGGCCTTGTGCCCTGGAGAAAGTAGAAGGGGTCGGGGAAGGGAGGAGCAGTTTTTACAACACACACACACACAAGCACACACACACACACACACAAGCACACACACACACACACACACACTTCAAAAGCCATCACGTGCTCTCGGTGTAGTTCAATAGACGATACCCCAACCATGTTGACCCCCAGGCGAATTCAAATTGGTGTGTGTGTGTTGTGTGTGTGTGCGCGCGGGTATGCCAGTGTGTGTATGGTGTGTGTGTGTGTATGTGTGTGTGTATGTGTGTGTGTGTGTGCGGGCATGCCAGTGTGTGTGGTGTGTGGTGTGTGTGTGTGCGTGGGCATGCCAGTGTGTGTATGTGTGTGTGTGCGTGTGCATGCCAGTGTGTGTATGTGTGTGTGTGTGTGTGTGTACCTGTGTGTGTACCTGTGTGTGTGTGTGACAGAAAGACAGAGACACAGACATAGACAGACAAACCTACAGAATCAAAGCGAGACAAAAAGAAATAAAGGAAGAGAGAGCAGGGGTGGGGGCGGGGATAGACAGAGACAAGAGATATAATTATATAATTGGGTGAGGCATAAGACACAGAGAGACAGACAGACAGAAGGACAGAGACAGAGAGAGTTCAGGAAAACAGACCCATACACAGATACATAGACAGACAGACAGACAGACAGAGGGACAGAGACAGAGTTCAGGAAAACAAACCCATACACAGCTACACAGACAGACAGACAGACAGAGGGACAGAGAGACAGAGAGAATCACCCCAAGTCAGTGTTCCCCTGGGAGAGTGGCAGAGTAAAACACGGAGCATTGAATTATTTCCTGCCACAACCCCTTCCTCTACAGAGGCTGACAATGACAATGACAAATTCTTTTATTTCGAGGATAATGAATAAGCGCCCATGTGCTTTTTTACACCCAGTCCCCGCCCTTAGGGATATATATGATAATAAAATAACTGATCATTAACTAGATAACTATGCAGTTGTTGATATTATTGTTGTTGTTGTTGTTGCTGTGTATTCTCCAGCTTAACACCCTGGGAATCACCCAGAACCTGCACTCTGTCTCTCTGTCTCTGTCTCTGTCTCTCTCTCTGTCTCTCTGTCTCTCTCTCTGTCTGTCTCTCTCTCTCTGTCATTGTCATTGTCTTCTCTCTCTCTGTCTCTGTCTCTCTCTGTCTCTGTCATTGTCATTGTCTGTCTCTGTCTGTCTGTCTTCTGTCTGTCTCTCTGTCTCTGTCTGTCTGTCTCTCTCTCTCTCTGTCTTGTCTGTCTCTCTCTCTGTCTCTGTCTGTCTCTCTCTCTGTCTCTGTCTGTCTCTCTCTCGTCTCTGTCTCTCTCTGTCTCTCTGTCTCTCTCTCTCTCTCTCTCTCTCCTCTCTCTCTCTCTCTCTCTCTCTCTCTCTCTCTCATTTGAGAAATTTCTTAAAGAATCAAAATGCATGACGCTATCCAGATTGCTGGAAGGAACAAACGAAAATCACCGACACAATCTCTCCAGGTATGGTTTTCATGCTATGAACAGACGAAAGAAAAGCATTTTGTAATTGTGCTGTTGTTTGTAGGCTACTCCTTGTTTCCATTATAAGTCATTGTGGCTGCTTGATGTGCCGTTCTTTTGATTATGTTATATGCATTGACTTCGTGTTTTGCTTTCAAGGTTAATCGTCTTATTGTTTTGTTTATTTGGATGATGTACTTGGTGTGATGCCACCAGGAGAGCTGGCTTAGATGGAAAATGTGACGACCTCTTTTTGCATTGTTTCCTTCACTTGCCTTTTTGCCTTGCCCACTGTATGTATTGTGGCCAAAGGCCAATGTACATTAAACCTGTTCAGTGTTCAGTGTTCTCTCTCTCTCATTCCACCTGGGAATCGCTGTGAGACTAGAACCCCACACTGCTTGACCCATGGGCAGTGATACTCCGTCTTGAGAGGAATTTTTCTCCCCCCTAAAGGAGAACGCAGATTGTTAGAGCTTGCGATGGCCGAAGGCAGTGTGGACATTGCAGCCGACTACAGAGCGACACTGTCAGGCAGGCAGGCCGGCCCCCACACTCCCCCCACTGACGCAGCTTTTACCCTGCACCCGGCTCACCCAGGGAAGGGGGCCATTTTCCCCCAGCACCGTGTACCCATTCCGGGTACATAGCATGTCTCAACACTGCAACGTCCTTCACCTTCACCTTCACTGGGGGGGGGGCAAGGTCACGAAGGTCGCCAGCATCTCATGTGACTTGAGCACTTTGTGTTTGGTCATGAGACTTAACCCCCTCCCCCCTCCCTTCCCAATTCTTCCCCCCATCCCCCCCCCCCTCTCCCCCCTCCGACCCTCCTTTCCCACAAACAACCCCCACTAGTATATTAGCCACCTTCTTTTCCCCCTATCCTTTCTCCCCCCCCCCCCCTCCCCCCCTTAAAAAGAATATTCCTTCTCAAGTCTCAACAACTGGAGCAATTTGTAACTCTATATCTTTCCGCCGCCCCCCCCCCCCCCCCCCCCCCCCCTCCTTCTCCCCTCACCCCTCCCTCAAGCCCAATGTAAAGACGTATGTATCATAATCTCATTTGCAATGCGTGCAGCACGCGCATACACACTGCTCGTGCGCGCGCACTCACAATATAATAATAAGATAATAATATATAAATCTTTGACTGAATCACCACACAATAATAATAATAATAATAATAATAATAATAAAATACAACACACAACAACACACATTTTACTTTCCCTGGATTAACATCATAATAATATAATAATAATAATAAGTATGGTTTATATCGCTGATCTGTAAAGCAACAAATCAACGCTCAGATTTTTTCAACCACTTTAAGTCATGGCAGATTTCTCTCCGTGAAATCGGGCTGCCTCCCGGGAAGCGAGAACGCGTCGCCACTAGCGCTGCGCCACCCATTCACCCTTTTTTTTTTTTTTTTTTCTGCACTGTATTGTTTCCCTATCAGAGTGCTTTTTTCTAAGAATCAGGAAATCTCTTGTGCCGTGGGTTATTTTACGAGCCTAAATAATACGTTAACACACGGGACCTCGGTTTATCGTCTCATCGAAAGACTAGCCCCAGCACCATCATCTAATGGAGGGGGAAATTTCCGTCAAACGGGTACAACCGCCGCACACTTCAGACCCGGACTTTTCGCTTTCTAGACAGGCGCGTTACCTCTAGACCACCGATCCACCAGTGCATCATGAGAGAACCGGGCTTTTGCCGTTTGATATGAGTGAAAGTGTTGCAGTTGGTCACTAAGAACGAGGTTGTTTAAAGGAATCTAGTTTTGGTTTTATCTCATTTTATGTGTGCTTGATGTGGTTTTTCCCACAACGCGGTGCCCGTCCTGGGTTGACCCTTATGGTTGACCAGGGCGTTGATACAAGGAGGGACAGTGGAGTTGGTTTTATACCCTGTTTTAATCTGTATATAGCTGCACAGTTTTAATCTGAGATTTAATATTTGAGGTGGTGACAGCTCTGATATGGCCTCTGTGATGGTAGTGGTGGAGGGGATGGGGGGGGGGGGGGGGGAGCTATAAACAACAGGATTGGATTGGATTGAACATTAGTGCCGACTCCACTCTCCCCAAAAGTCCTTCTAATGAGACTGTAAACAGAGGTCCCGTGTGGGAACGCACGCAGAACATCTTGCGCGCACGTTAAAACTTGTTCCGCTTTTCGGAAGAGTAGGCCATGGGACAGATGACAAAATTTACAAAACTGCATACACACGGGAACTGGATACAAAAAGCACATGAGTGTTTATTCCATTATCCTCGAAATAAAAGAATTTAAAAAATAAAAACAAAAATAAAATACTCGAAATAAAACAATAAATAAAATAATTAATAAATAAATGTGTAAATACAGGTAACGCACCTGCCTGGAAAGCGAGAACTCCGGGTTCGAAATGCATGTTGGTTTGATCCCTGTTTGGGCCCGAAACTGTTCCCCCATCCACTAGACCGTGAGTGGTGGTCTGGGTGCTAGTCTTTCAGATGAGATGATAAGCCGAGGCCTCGTGTGCTACACATATTTAGCACACGAAAAGGAGCCCACGGAAACAAGGCTTGTCCCCGGCAAAATTCTCTAGAAAAAAGCCACTCTGATAGGGAAACAAATGCAGTTGCAGACAGAAAAAGAAATAATAACGGGTGGCGTTGATCTTGTGGCGACGCGCTCTCCATGGGGAGAGCAGCTCGAATTTTACGCAGAGAAATTTGCAGTGACTTAAAGTGATATACAATACATACAATACACTTTGCTTTGTTTCTTTTTTAGTCATTTTATCTCTTTTTTTTCTGATGTTGCAGTTGTTCTTAGATAGATGGCTGGATGGAAATAAAAGCAAACGCATTGCTTATTCAATATACCATCTGGGGACGGACACACACACACACACACTTTTTTTTTTTAAAGTAATGTATGAACGTAAAAGAATGGGAGATAATGTAACCTGGTGTAACTTGTTTGTTTTTGTTTCATGTGTGTGGGAGAGAGAGAGAGAGAGAGAGAGAGAGAGAGAGTGCTTGGCTGATAATCTTTATTCCCAAGAGCTACAGATAAGTATTGACATACTTTTCTTTTCATCCGACGCCTGTTCTCGTGAAAAAAGTATGTAATTATTTATCTGGGACACACACACACACACACACACACACACCCTCAGACACACACAGACACACACAGACTGACGGAAAGAGGCTTAACAGAGACACACATAACCACACTCCCTGTGTACATGGACCAAAGCAGTTGAAGAAACACGTGACTGAGATAGAGACAAACATGGCTGCTTTGTGGCTGGGTTATGCAACCATCAGCAAAAAGTACATCAGCCTACCAATGACCTGACTGACCAACAGAGGACAAGGTTTGGCTGAGGGTAGCTTGATTCTTCCTTCTTCTTCTTCTTCTTCTTCTGCTTCTTCTTTGCATTCTTCTTCTTCCTTGCATTCTTCTTCTTCTTTCTCTTTGCATTTCGCTCTCTTTGCATTCTTCTTCTTCTTTGCATCTTCTTCTTCTTCACATTCTTCTTTCTTGCATTTTCATTCTTTGCATTCTTCTTCTACGCATTCTTCTACTTTGCATTCTTTGCATTCTTCATTCACCTCTTCTTCACTTCTCTTCTTCTTCGCATTCTTATTCTTCTTCTTCACATTCTCCATCGTATTCTTTGCATTCTTCTTCTTATTCTTATTCTTTGCATTCTTCTTTGCATTCTTCTTCTTTGCATTCTTTGCATTATTCTTCTTCTTCACCATCATCATCATCATCATCTTATTTTCTTTCTCCTTCTTCCTCTTTGCATTCTTCTTTGCATCCCACTCCTTCTTCGCCACATTCTTGTTCTTTGCATTCTTCTTCTTCTTTGCATTCTTCTTCATCTTGCATTCTTCTTCTGCTTCTTTGCATTCTTTTTCTTCCGTGTCTCATGTCCCCTGTACAGATCAGCCTGGCAATCTATTGTGGCCAGTCACGGACTTGGACACACCAATTATTGACCCACAGGCTTTTGGAGGGTTTGTTGGCATTGTTTTTCTTTCTGCTGCAGTTCAAACAACCCCCTGACGGACATGGGCAGAGGTGGACCAAGCCTGTGTAATTGCAGGTCATTTTCAGGCCCCTGTTTTGCAAGGCAGTGTCAGTGCCTGCAGCAATGGCCTGTGCTGCACTCAGCCAACTTTTCCAGGTGCAGGTCATTCACCAGGCCACTGCATAACCAGAGCACTCTATAACTTCAGGTGCAATCTCAATCTGATTTTTCCTGGTGGGCAAAAACGTTGCATACACAAAATTTCGTCATTGATAAACCCTCCAGGGCGAGGAATAAAAAAATTTAAATATGTCATCAGAGAAGCTTCCTAATTTTGCAACCCACCCATGGAAATGAAAGAGCCCTTCTTATGCATGTTTGATTTTCTGTTGAAAAGCTCTGGCAGGTCTGCAGGGAGTTTGATAAAGAAACCCTGGACAGCACGGACCCATAGACAGGGGTTAGAATTGTCACAGATTTGGCCAAACGCCACACTACAGCACACCACACTTCTTCCTACAATCAATGATACTGCATTTCTCCATCTGTAAGCTCTCTCTCTCTCTCTCTCTCTCTCTCTCTCTCTCTCTCTCTCTTGTCCTTGTTTTTGTTGTGTGTGTTGTTCGGTTGTTGTGTTGGGTGTTTGTTTTTGTGTTGTTGTTGGTGTGTTGTTGTTGGTTGTTGTTTTTTTAGGGGGGGTCATTGAGTTTTTTCTTTTGTTGGGTTTTTTGTATGTTTGTTGTTGTGGGTTTTTTGGGGATGGAATGGGGGGGAGGGGGGAGTGGGGGGGGGGGGGGGGTTGGGGAGGAGGGTTATTCTATTTGTTTGTTTGGTTTTTTACAAGTTTTTTCCCCTTTGTTTCTACTGTGTGAGATTATGAGTTTTGGGTTTATTATTCAGATGTATCCCTACGGGCAGGGACTGGATGTAAAAAAAGCACATGAGTGCTTATTCATTATCCTCAAAATAAAAGAATTTGTCATTCTCTCTCTCTCTCTCTCTCTCTCTCTCTCTCTCTCTCTCTCTCTCTCTCTCTCTCTCTGTCTCTGTGTGTTTTCCTGAGGGAATGTGTCACGTGTAGGTGACTGTTTCATGTTTTCCTGAGGGAATTGTCACGTGTAGGTGACTGTTTCTCTGTTTTCCTGAGGGAATTGTCACGTGTAGGTGACTGTTTCATGTTTTCCTGAGGGAATGTGTCATGTGTAGGTGACTGTTTCATGTTTTCCTGAGGGAATGTGTCGCGTGTAGCTGACTGTTTCTCTGTTTTCCTGAAGGAATGTGTCATGTGTAGGTGACGTCTCTCTCATTGTTCATTTACGTTGGTGCTGTTTTCGACCTTTTTACTGGATATATTTGACTGGTTGATTAATTGAACAAATGATTGGATAATTTCATTATTTTGACAGAGGGCTGGATAGAAAAAGCCACCATTGTGTTGATTCTTTTGGGTCATAAACTCTCTCTCTCTCTCTCTCTCTCTCTCTCTCTCTCTCTCTCTCTCTCTCTCTCTCTCTCTCTTTCTCTCTCTAGACTTGGTGTATCAGATATAAATGTTCATACATTCAGATACAGAGAACATGATATTGATGACCTCAGGCTGCTATGCCTATTATGTAAGCAAGCAGAGGAGGATGAAGTACATTTTGTGTTGTTCTGTCCAGTATTAGAGGATGTTAGGCAGAACTACATCCCTGTTAAATATAGTAGACAGCCTAATTTATTTAGACTCTGTTTACTCCTGGCATCAAGTCATCCTGAGGTTGTGCACAGCCACACTTTATATTTGTGTAAAGCTTTCAGAATAAGAGAGATATTGTTATCCTAAGTCATATTTTTGTAGCTGACTTTTTGTTATAAAGTAACATGTTGTCGTTACTATTCTTTTACCCCCACCAAAATACTAAGCAGTTCGGCAACCCCCTTCATGTATGGGCCAATGGCCTTTTTGGGAATAAATCCTCCGAGTTCGAGTTCTCTCTCTCTCTCTCTCTCTCTCTCTCTCTGACTCTCTCTCCATCAAAAACACCTCTCCTCTATCCTGTCTGACTTCTCAGGCAGTTGTCAAAGCTTTCCCAGAACAGACAACCCCTCACGTGCAGCGCTGATTAAAATGTGGACAGTGACATAAAACATCACGTGCAAAACATCACGTGTCAAGTCGTCTGTTTCCATTAACGCTGGGGTCAACCCCCTGTCTGCCTGGCCCACCCTCTCACCACCAGGGTTCCAGCTACCTCCAGGATACAGCACCTCCTTTGAATAGTATCTCTGAACAGAAGAAAAAAAACCCGTCACATGATTAGAAAAGGAGTTTTGTTGTTTATGAATGGGTCATGTGCTGCCACCCCTCACCCCTCACCCCACCCACCCCCTCCTTCCTTACCCACCCTCTCCTCCTCCCTCCCTCCCTCCCTCCACAAATACCCCCTCAACAAGAGGGGTGGTAGTTATGAAACACTGAGGCAAGACAGAATTTTCAGAGGGTGTTTTTGGAACAGTTTGGGTGTGTGTGTGTTGGTTTCCCTTATGAGAGCGTCCCTCTTTCTGCTCTGTTCTGCTGCCTGCTTTTGTCCAGGGACAGACAACTCTCTTGTTGCATGGGAGGGGGGGGGGGGGTCTACACTGTTGTTGTGGGCAAGCTCCTTTAAACAGATCTGTATTCAGAGAACGTGAATATCATACCAGCTGGTGTGTTGCAGGTGGAATGACAGAAAGGACAGAAGAAGAAGAAGGTTACACTGCTGTCTCTTCAGTGATGTGTGCTGTGCTTTGTAGGGCAATGACCTCATGAGAGGTCACGTGCTGTGTGTGTGTAAGTGTGTGTGTGTGTGTGTGTGTCTGTCTGTCTCCCCCCCCCCTCCCTCCCTGTCTGTTTGTCTCTGTCTCTCTCTCTCTCTCAATATCTCTCTCTCTCTCTCTCTCTCTCTCTCTCTCTCTCTCTCTCTCTGGGACTGGATGTAAAAAAAAAGCACATGGGTGCTTATTCATTATCCTCGAAATAAAAGAATTTCTCTCTCTCTCTCTCTCTCTCTCTCTCTCCTCTCTCTCTCTCTCTCTCTCTCTCTCTCTCTCCTCTCTCTCTCTCTCTCTCTCTCTCTCTCTTAATGTTCAGGTCAATATTACTGGGGATTATGTGTTTGTTGAACACATATTTATATCTTTTCTTAAAATCATATTTTGAACTTTGTTGTTTTGTTGTAGTTGTGGGTTTTGCTTTTGTGTGTGTGTGTGTGTGTGTGTGTTTTGTTGATAGTCCCTAATCAGGCAAGGGCCGGATGAAAAAAGTATATGAATACTTACTCTGTTACCCTTGGAAAATAAAGATCATTCATTCATTCATTCATTTATTCATTCATTCTCTCTCTCTCTCTCTCTCTCTCTCTCTCTCTCTCTCTCTCTCTCTCTCTCTCCAACGACATGACAGGACGAGAACTGAACAGGTGTGCTGTTAGTAAGCTGCTGCAAATTTTTGCATTTTAGCTTCAAAATGTCAGTTACTGGCCTTCCAGCAACTGTAATAACAACTTTAAACGCCCTGCTGATGGACAACGTCGTATCGAGTTGGAAAGTCGTGGGGGAGAGCGGCAGGGTTGTGTTTGTCTTGCAATGAAGCCAGCTGACAAGCCAGTGTCAACAGAAATGGCGACCTGGTGCTGAATGGTAACTCCCTGTTCAGTACTATCGCAAAAAGCCCCCATCTCAAATCCGTCGCGATGTCCAAAGAAGCAGACAACACCAAGAAAGACAGGCAAGTCGCCAATGTGACAATGACAGTGTCTTGGAAGAGCCGGTCTTGTGTAACATTGACTCCCTGCTCGATGTGGAAACAGAAGAAAAACAAACCAGTGTGTACACAGAGCTGTGTGTCAGCAGTGAATTGAATGCCTCGGCCACACCAGATTCACTTGATCTACTGTGTGATCCAGCAACAGACAGCAAGATCGGTGTGTCTTCTGAGGCGTCTGATGTGCAGGAAGAGCTGACAGTTGGCTGCACAGTGGATGACTCTGATACTGGTATTGTGAAACAGTATGTGTCTACTCTAACTGACAAACGTGTGCAGCATCGATTAAGGGACAGCAAGAGAAACACACGGTTTCGAAGGTGGTGGTACATAGTTCAGGGGATCAAAACATTGTGATGTGTGAATCAGATGACATCACCCTGGAATACTCTTGGAATGGAGATCCTGGCGAGGAATCTAAGTGTGTGTTCTGGTACATCAAGCAAGAAGAGAAAAACATGTTGCCAGAAGAACTGTCAGGCTTGCCAGACTTGGTAAAGGGAAGCAGTGTACTAACACACAACACGCAGCGACAGTGGCGAGTGCTGAGCAGGAGTTACATCATCTTGGGGACCTGATCGGTCTTACATGGGCTGACTTCCCTGGCTGTAGACTGGAAAAGGAAAGGCTGTTTTAAAATTGAGACACTTGAGACACAGACAATAATGTATGGAATCTTGATGTACATACCACTACTGCCATGGTTTCCATGTCATTGTCATCCCGTTGCGTTGGATATCGTTGTTACCGCCCTGCAGTGCTATATGGCTTGATTGCTAAATAGCAATAAATTTTGTCAATTGTCAATTGTCTCTCTCTCTCTCTCTCTCTCTCTCTCTCTCTCTCTCTCTCTCTCTCTCTCTCTCTCTCTCTCTCTCTCTATCTCTCTCTCTCTGCCCATCGTAAAAACACATACTTAAATTGTGTTCTCTTGATTTATTTTATGTTTAACAACAACAACTACTACTACAACGCAACAAAAACAACAGCAATGATCATAATCAAAATGATAAAACATTTATACTGTGTCGTCCAGTTTTGCCTCACTAGTCTTTGAATGGTGGTCTGGGTGTGAGTGTTTCGGATAATACGATAAACCGAGGTCCTGTGTGCAGGACACATTTAGCGTAGGTAAAAGAATCCATGGCATCAAGAGAAGCTGTCCATGGCATAATTCTGCAGAAGAAAACAACTGTCGTAAGATATGAACAGTTTTATTGTAAATAAGTGGCGCTGCTCCTGTGGCGACGCGCTGTGCCTGAGGAGAGCAGCCCAAACTTCATGCAGAGAAATCTGCCGTAACTGAAAGTGGTATACACTACAATATTATACAATATCTACAATACAATATGACAAAGCACATTATGATACAAATTCAACACAACACAGCACAAAACAAATATCAGAATGAGCAACTATTAGAATGTTCCAAATTTAATGCAGGACGCCACAACCTGTTGTGCAGCTTCCTCCACATTCTAGAGAAATCACTATTCTCTTCCTGTGGTTGATTTTCTCCCTTTTGAGGGAATTCAAAGAAATGAAAGATACTGTACAACATGCAATAGTGGTGATGATGGTGACGAATTTCATTCCCTTTTTATTTGTCCAATGTGTAACGAAACTCGTGAAGAATGTTTACCAAAACATTACGCTAAACATCCCAACACTTTGAAGTATGAACAACTCTTTTCTTCATCAAATAAGAAGACTCTGCTTAATGTCGTTAAAATGATTAGTATTATTAGAAATAACATGTAAACTTTGTTCAAAGAGTTTATGTGTAAACAGACAATTTTTTGTTCTATAGTAATGTGTTCAAAGATCCAGTTACATGGTGCATGTATGATGTTCAGTTATGATTTTGTTCATTGATATTGTGTAAAATCCTCCATATCCCTAAAGGGGTGACAGGAAATAAAGAATTTGAAATTTGATAGACAACAATAGCTGCTGTCGGAGCTCGAGCGTTCGACGACGACGACGACGACGACGAAGAAGAAGAAGAAGAAGACGAAGAAGAAGAAGAAGAAGAAGAAGAAGAAGAAGAAGAAGAAGAAGAAGAAGAAGAAGAAGAAGAAGAAGAGACCAATGATGAGAATGTTGCTCCTGTGACCACTTTTGTTTTCCATTAAGGTAGCCACATTCCGACTCTGGGAATGTATGACATTTTTTTGCAAAAGAGCGAAGATTAAGTAGAAATAGAATGCAGCATGTTTATTGTGGTGCACATTTCAATTACTTTACATTTTTTTGCAAAAGAGCGAAGATTAAGTAAAAATAGAATGCAGCATGTTTTATTGTGGTGCACATTTCAATTACTTTACAGTTTTTTTCAAAAGAGCGAAGATTAAGTAGAAATAGAATGCAGCATGTTTTATTGTGGTGCACATTTCAATTACTTTACAGTTTTTTGCAAAAGAGCGAAGATTAAGTAGAAATAGAATGCAGCATGTGGTGCACATTTCAATTACTTTACATTTTTTTGCAAAAGAGCGAAGATTAAGTAGAAATAGAATGCAGCATGTTTTATTGTGGTGCACATTTCAATTACTTTACAGTTTTTTGCAAAAGAGCGAAGATTAAGTAGAAATAGAATGCAGCATGTTTTATTGTGGTGCACATTTCAATTACTTTACAGTTTTTTGCAAAAGAGCGAAGATTAAGTAGAAATAGAATGCAGCATGTTTTATTGTGGTGCACATTTCAATTACTTTACAGTTTTTTGCAAAAGAGCGAAGATTAAGTAGAAATAGAATGCAGCATGTTTTATTGTGGTGCACATTTCAATTACTTTACATTTTTTTTGCAAAAGAGCGAAGATTAAGTAGAAATAGAATGCAGCATGTTTTATTGTGGTGCACATTTCAATTACTTTACAGTTTTTTGCAAAAGAGCGAAGATTAAGTAGAAATAGAATGCAGCATGTTTTATTGTGGTGCACATTTCAATTACTTTGACTCAACAGTTTCCATATATGATGATAAGGATGGTTATGATGATCATGAGGAGGAAGATCAGAAGGATGGCTTTGCTTTGATAAGGAATGTTTTGTTGTTCCAAATTAATAAGTCTGCATGACAGTTATGGCAATAAAATGTTTTGAATATGAAACTGAAACTGAATCTGAACCTGAACCTGAATCTGACAGGTAAGTCATTTCTCCACCCTCCCCAACAGCAGTGTCAGATATTTCACAACAAGAGTGGTCCTGTCTCTGAGCACTAATGTTGGTCACTGCTCTGTCTGTGTGCCTTCTGTCCCATACATGTGCACGAAGCATTAGGGAATAACGGCACCCTTTTTACCCGCCACCTCCTGAAAATAACTACACATGACGCCTGTCACATCCAAAGGGGGACATTTTCTCTGGGGTTTGTGGTCCCCCATTTTACAGCATGTCAGATGTGTCTGCAGATTATCACCTGTAGCAGGTGGCAATGTCATTGAGTACTATTCTCTCCACACCCACAACTTACATCCCTCACTCACACACACACACACATACACACACAGTGATGTAGGGCAATGATCACGTCACCCAGTGACAGAAATGACGTGTGTCTGCTGCCCTCACATCATTTGGGCAATGACATCATGGAGGAGGTGTTCAGGTGACAAAAGGACGTGGTGTGGCTGCTAATCCGCCTGTCTGTTTGCCTGGGGCCATCAGTAACATCACACACACACACACACACACACACAAACACACACACACACACACACACACAATCCAAACTCACTGATATTGTATATAGCTCCGCCGACCACAGAGACCACATCAGGGCTGTCACCTTGTTGACCTTCAAATCTCAGATGAAAACTGTGCAGCTGTATACACACTAAACAGGATGGACTCTCTTTTTTTAAGATGCACTGTCAGAACTGTCAGACAGGCAGGACCATGGAAGCAAGTGACCCTGAGGTGGACACTGACAGCTGACATACCCCTGGCCTCTGTGGCAGCAGTGAAGCACAAAAGCACAAGAAGAAGAAGAAGAAGAGCAACAGCAGCAGCAACAACAACAACAATAACAACAACAACAAAGAAGAAGAAAGGTATGGCACGAACAACAGCAAGGAAAGGGGCCAGCGTGAATCTTTGACAGCAACAAGACAAAGAAAGCTTGTAAAAGTGTAAAAGACTTGATCAATGACAAGCAAGCAAATGTCATATTAATGAAGAACAAAGACAGGAACACATTGTCCTACAGACAAAGCAGACATCATTAATAACAAAGTCATGGAGCACTGCTCTGAACTGCACACAGATAAAGGGACACACAGTGAGTTCCCTCTTTCGCACCCACACTCACACATTAACGGCCAGAAAAATCTCAGACTGAATTGTAATGTTACATATTTTGAATGATAATGAATTCCAAATTGTGTATTCAGTGATTACCAACCCTCTTCAGTTTAGTGTAAACAGGGTTTCTTTATTCCTTGAGCATGGAACAAAAGCAAGATTCATCATCTCATCTCATCTGCTCCCATAACCCCCTCCGGGTCGTATGGCACTGCATTGACGAACGTTGCACCAGCTGGCTCCATTTGCGTGGTTGTGTGCAAGTGCCTGGGTTGTGGAGAAGCTCTTCCCTGTCCATTCAGTGATGTTGTCTGCCCATTTCTTTCTCTGTCTGCCTCGCCTTCTCTTCCCCTGCACTGTTCCCTGCAGTATGGTTTTGGACAGTCCATCTTATCTAGTCACATGTCCGTACCATCTGAGCTTCCTTTTCTTGACTGTGGTCAGCAGGTTTTCGTAGTGCTGTACTTGTTGGGTGATGGTTTGTATGACTTCGTTGTTGGTAGTGTGGTCCATGAATGAAATGCCAAGGAGTCTTCTGAGCCTGGATCCTCCTTTGTAGATCTGCATTCAATGTCCAGGATTCGCACGCAAACAGATATGTAGAGATGACTAGTGCATGCAGTAGCTTGACCTTGGTCCTGAGAGGGATGTTTCGGTCTTTCCAGATAGTCTTGAGCTTTGCCATTGCTGCTATTGTTTGTGCAGCTCTTGAGTTCCTTGAGCATGGAACAAAAGCAAGATTCAGCCCTTTATTAAAAATCCCATACATCATCATCCTGGACAGGATAGCTCAGTGGTCAGAGCACTCGCTTTCCCCCAGCCAAGGTAAGCAGCGTCGAGCGTGGTTACCAGTTGGATGGGTGACCGTTTGCACGCCTTGGCTTAAGTACAGTCCCCCAGTTCACCCAGCTGTAAATGAGCAGGCCTGCTTGCCTTTTTAGGGTCAGGGAATGTAAAGCAGGAGGGAGAGGAGATGGGCACCGCTTTCAATATGCTGGCCCCTAGAGAAGTGAAATCTCTGACGCCTCGCTCCCCCTACAACTTTATAGGTTATGGAACACCTTTACCTTACCTTTCTATCATCATCATCAACTAAAACATGAAGAACAGTCAGCATAGCAGCAACAAACAACTAGCTTCTATTGTTGCTCATCAACATTCACATAGTGGCTAATGATCCCTATAATGACCAAAGAAGAAGATGGGAACAAATGACTGGATAGGGTGATAACACATTAACAGTCACAGATAATGACATAGCTGACCTTTTTTTCTTTTAAAAAAAAAGGCATAATTATTGAACAGATAAGCAACAATTGAAACAATACCAGTCTCCTTTGCTGTTCTACCCATCCAAAAAATGAAGGGAAAAAGCCTCAGTGTGTCTGTGCAAATGTAAGGGCTTTTTGTGGAATATAGCAAAAGTGAGTGATTAGGCCTGCATAAACACATTGAAGCCGATTGTATTGTACAGTACTGTATTGTAGTGCGTTGCGTTGTGTTGCGCTGTGTTTCATTGTGTTGTATTGTATTTCATCTGATAGAAGGGATACATAACAAAATGAGGGAATACAAAAACTGCAATCTTATATCAGCAGCGACAATGAACCGGAAGCCAGTGAAGCCCCTTTCAAATGTAGGTCACAAAACTGTGCAGACCTGTGCAGGTTTGTGAAGAATTAAACAAATGATCCTGTATATTCTGTCTGGGCCTGCTACTGTCAACATGACCCTGAACAGGCTCACTGTCCTTTCTATTGTTAGAGCAGAATAAATGAATTCCTAAACAAAGAAAGAAATGGAAGAACCAAAAAAACCCATGAATTATGGGGAGTAGGATGTCATTTCTGACCATCTGAAACAGATTGAAGAATTAGATAGAAATATGTATACACCTGATTGTCAGGCAGGATAAAGATGTGGAAGAGGAACAACATACATGCTTTTTGTGCTTCAGACACTGTTAGGAAAAAATAGAAACACTGAAGATGAGGCATTCATAACTTTCATAGACTGTAGAAAGGCTTTTGACAGTGTCAAACATCACCTGTTTTTGACAATGTCAGAAATTGGGTTTCCAAAGCACCTGGTCTGGCTCATAACAAATTTGTATTCAGATCAGAAGGCAACCATCTGATGGAACGGCGAGCACTGTGAGTGCTTTGATATAAAGGGGTTCCCCCAGGGCTGCCTTATTGTCCCTGCATCTTTTCAGCCACATTTACAGAAATGACCAGGAGAAAGGCGGACATAGAAGACAGGGGCAAAAAGTCAGGGGGAAGCATGGGGCACCTCAGACAGGCTGATGGTGCAGCAGCCAGCGCTCCTTGCCCGTGACTGAAACCTGTCAAACCTCACTCCTAACAGTGTACACGGCAGTGGAATCAATCCATATTAGCAACAACAACAAAATGATAATATAAAAAAAAGCAAAGGGAAATCTTTGGCCCTCATACCTCATCTGACAAAATAGGACGAGGGGAGTGGGAATATAACAGCCGATAAAACAGTGTACTGGGTCACTGGTTTAGAGCTAGCTTGGATGCCCTTTTTCGGATGAGATCATTAACAGAGCTCTGGTGTGCAACAGACATTTAGCACATGTCAAAGAAA
Source organism: Rapana venosa (assembly GCA_028751875.1). Taxonomy (NCBI): domain Eukaryota; kingdom Metazoa; phylum Mollusca; class Gastropoda; order Neogastropoda; family Muricidae; genus Rapana; species Rapana venosa. The sequence goes on from CM054146.1 coordinate 2,906,494, forward strand.
CTGGCGAAACTTGGATGGTATACATCGCACGTCAACACACCTCACGTGACCGCGATTGTCCTGTAAAAGTACACTCTGGTCTGCACTTTCTCCTTCCTTCCTTCCCTACCCTCCTCCTCCCTCTCTCCCCTTCTCCTCTCCCTCCCTCCCCTTCACCTCCTCTCTCTCCCTCCCTCTCTCTCCTTCTCCTCCCCTCTGTCATTTCTCTACCTTCCCTTCTTTCAATCCCCTATTAATTCCAAAAGGGTTTTTTTTCCTTGGGTTTGGTGTTGTTTTTTTGTGGTGGTGGTGGTGGAGGTGATTCTAGGTTTGTTTGTGGGCTTTTTTTTTAGGGGAGTAGGGGTGGGAGTGAAGGGGCCAGGGTTCTTTAATCTGATTTGGAACAGTGTCAAAGTCAAAGTCAAAGTCAAACTCTGTGTGTGTGTGTGTGTGTGTGTGTGTGTGTGTGTGTGTGTGGTGTGTGTGTGTGTGTGTGTGTTTTGGCTTTTTTGTGTTTGCTATTGTGTTAGTGTATGGGTATTGGGTTTATTTGAGTTTATGATATATCCGTAAGGGCGGGGACTAGATGTAAAAAAATGTACATGGGTGCTTATTCATTATCCTCGTAATGAAAGAATTTGATTTGATTTGATTTGATTCTCTCTCTCTCATTCTTTCACTCTCTCTCTGACTCTTTCTCTGTCTCTTTCTATCTATATCTGTCTGTCTGTCTCTTCTCTCTCTCTCTCTCTCTCTCTCTCTCTCTTCTTCTTATCTTCTTTCTCTCTTACTCTCTTCTCTCTCTCCTCTCTCTCTCTCTTTCTCTCTCTCTCTCTCTCTCCTCTCTCTCTCTCCTCTCTCTCTCTCTCCTCTCTCTCTTCTACTATCTATCTATATCTATCCATCTATCTCTTCCATCTCTCTGTGTCTGTCTCTGTCTCTCTGTGTCTTGTCTCTCTGAATGCCTGTCTGTGCCTGTCTCTGTGTCTGTCTGTCTTTCGATAAGAAGAACTGCCTTGCCTTGTCCATTGCAGTCCACTGCGGCTGATTCCAGCACTAAGACATCCCTCACTAAGCTGACCACTGCCAGCCTCCTCTTCCCAGCACAGCACACAGCTGCACAGTAGCTGTTGGCCCAGTCACTGGCGGAGGGATACAGCAGAAGACAGTGACAGTTAACCAAAGTCTGGGGGAAGGGAGAGGCATATTAAAGATTGTGTGTGAATACACCCGTAAATATTTCTCTGTGTAGTGTAAAAAAAAAAATGTAGTTATATAGTAATTTATGTGAAGTCGGAATTCTTTGATAATTTATGTTATCCCTTAACAACTTCACCTAATTGATGAAAAACAATGTCTTGGCAGCCATATTGGATAGTTTCCATGATGCATAAAATGACGTCATTTGTGATTCTGTAGGGTTTAAAACTGATGCCCTGTGAGGTATAGCAGCCAATATCAACTTGTAACGATCATATGAGGCATAACTACCAATATCAACTAGTAACAACAATTGGAGATATAATGATATCAACTTGTAACAAATGTTCACACATCAGAGGACCCTGGTGTAGCATCTGGGAAAGAAGGAGTGGAAGCAGAGCCTGTTGACCTGCCTTCTCTCTGACCTCAGATGACAAGCAGGAAAGAGGGTGAAGGTCAGATGGCAAGCAGGATGCTTCACACACCAGGAAAGAGGGTGAAGGTCAGATGGCAAGCAGGAGGATGGTGAAGGTCAAGGAGGAGGGTGCAGGAGAGGACAACAGGAGAAAGAAACCTTTATTGCACTTCATGCAGGAGAGGAGAACAGGAGAAAGAAACCTTTATTGCAATTCATGCAGGAGAGGAGAAAGAAACCTTTATTGCACTTCATGCAGGAGAGGAGAACAGGAGAAAGAAACCTTTATTGCACTTCATGCAGGAGAGGACAACAGGAGAAAGAAACCTTTATTGCACTTCATGCAGGAGAGGAGAAAGAAACCTTTATTGCACTTCATGCAGGGGAGGACAACACGAGAAAGAAACCTTTATTGCACTTCATGCAGGAGAGGAGAAACCTTTATTGCACTTCATGCAGGAGAGGACAACACGAGAAAGAAACCTTTATTGCACTTCATGCAGGAGAGGACAACACGAGAAAGAAACCTTTATTGCACTTCATGCAGGGGAGGACAACACGAGAAAGAAACCTTTATTGCACTTCATGCAGGGGAGGACAACAGGAGAAAGAAACCTTTATTGCACTTCATGCAGGGGAGGACAACACGAGAAAGAAACCTTTATTGCACTTCATGCAGGAGAGGACAACAGGAGAAAGAAACCTTTATTGCACTTCATGCAGGAGAGGACAACAGGAGAAAAAACCCTTTATTGCACTTCATGCAGGAGAGGACAACAGGAGAAAGAAACCTTTGTTGCACTTCATGCAGGAGAGGAGAAAGAAACCTTTATTGCACTTCATGCAGGAGAGGAGAACAGGAGAAAGAAACCTATATTGCACTTCATGCAGGAGAGGACAACAGGAGAAAGAAACCTATATTGCACTTCATGCAGGAGAGGAGAACAGGAGAAAGAAACCTTTATTGCACTTCATGCAGGAGAGGAGAAAGAAACCTTTATTGCACTTCATGCAGGGGAGGACAACACGAGAAAGAAACCTTTATTGCACTTCATGCAGGGGAGGACAACAGGAGAAAGAAACCTTTATTGCACTTCATGCAGGAGAGGACAACACGAGAAAGAAACCTTTATTGCACTTCATGCAGGGGAGGACAACACGAGAAAGAAACCTTTATTGCACTTCATGCAGGGGAGGACAACACGAGAAAGAAACCTTTATTGCACTTCATGCAGGAGAGGACAACAGGAGAAAGAAACCTTTATTGCACTTCATGCAGGAGAGGACAACAGGAGACAGAAACCTTTGTTGCACTTCATGCAGGAGAGGAGAAAGAAACCTTTATTGCACTTCATGCAGGAGAGGACAACAGGAGAAAGAAACCTTTATTGCACTTCATGCAGGAGAGGAGAACAGGAGAAAGAAACCTTTATTGCACTTCATGCAGGAGAGGAGAAAGAAACCTTTATTGCACTTCATGCAGGAGAGGACAACAGGAGAAAGAAACCTATATTGCACTTCATGCAGGAGAGGACAACAGGAGAAAGAAACCTTTATTGCACTTCATGCAGGAGAGGACAACAGGAGAAAGAAACCTTTATTGCACTTCATGCAGGAGAGGACAACAGGAGAAAGAAACCTTTATTGCACTTCATGCAGGAGAGGACAACAGGAGAAAGAAACCTTTATTGCACTTCATGCAGGGAAAGCTGTTCACTTAGCTCAAGGGAAGCAACTGGTCATGAATACAAGAACACCATCGAAATGTGGCTTTTCTAAGCGTAAGACTCAATATCAGATTTTCTTCTTCTTCTCATCCGTCATGCTTGATAATGATACAACCTGAAGAAATACTCTGTTTACAACCTGAAGAAATACTCTTTTACAACCTGAAGAAGAAATACTCTGTTTACAACCTGAAGAAATCCTCTGTTTACAACCTGAAGAAGAAATACTCTGTTTACAACCTGAAGAAATACTCTGTTTACAACCTGAAGAAATACTCTGTTTACAACCTGAAGAAGAAATACTCTGTTTACAACCTGAAGAAGAAATACTCTGTTTACAACCTGAAGAAATGCCCTGTTTACAACCTGAAGAAGAAATACTCTGTCTACAATCTGAAGAAGAAATACTCTGTTTACAACCTGAAGAAATACTCTGTTTACAACCTGAAGAAATCCTCTGTTTACAACCTGAAGAAATCCTCTGTTTACAACCTGAAGAAATACTCTGTTTACAACCTGAAGAAGAAATACTCTGTTTACAACCTGAAGAAGAAATACTCTGTTTACAACTTGAAGAAGAAATACTCTGTTTACAACCTGAAGAAGAAATACTCTATTTACAACCTGAAGAAGAAATACTCTGTTTACAACCTGAAGAAATACTCTGTTGACAACCTGAAGAAGAAATGCTCTGTTTACAACCTGAAGAAATCCTCTGTTTACAACCTGAAGAAATACTCTGTTTACAACCTGAAGAAGAAATACTCTGTTTACAACCTGAAGAAGAAATACTCTGTTTACAACCTGAAGAAGAAATACTCTGTTTACAACCTGAAGAAATATTCTGTTTACAACCTGAAGAAATACTCTGTTTACAACCTGAAGAAATATTCTGTTTACAACCTGAAGAAATACTCTGTTTACAACCTGAAGAAATACTCTCTCTTGTTCTCTAAATTGTTTAATTATATTCAATGTATCTGTTTTGATGTTAATATTCAAGCTAGGTGGGAATAGTGTGTTTATTTAACACATACTTATCTCCTTTCTCCAAGTAATTATAATCCACGTATCTCTTTGACAATTATGTTCAGGTCAATTGAGGATTATGTGTTTGTTGAATATACAATATCTCTTTTTTTTTAATCACAGGTTAAACTTTAGTTGTAGTTGGGGTTTGGTTTTTGTGTATGTATTTTGTTGATAGTCCTCAATCAGGGTATGGGCCAGATGAAAACAGTACACGAATACTTACTCTGTACCCTTGGAAAACAAAGATCATTCATTCATTTATTCTCTCAAGTGTTCAAGCCCAATCATTTGCAGTTGTGTCTGGCAGTTAACTGGGGAGTGTGAGTGTTGGTAGCAGTTTTTCAGTGGGGAGACGGCAGGCTGTGGCAGCTTCAGCTTGCCCCTGACACACTCACTGCCTGAGGACCTCAGCTACTCTGCCCATCAACTCCTCAAGAGCCTGAGGACCTCAGCTACTCTGTCCATCAACTCCTCAAGAAGTGACGGGAGAAGTCAACCATTTTTGATAACCCCCACCTTCCTCTCTTTCTCCATACACACAAAACTACCATCCTTGTATACACATGGGGACTGGATGTAAAAAAATTTTAAAAGCGCAAGAGTGCTTATTCCATTATGCTCGAAATTAAAAAATGAAATAATAAATTCTCCCTATCTCTCATGAGGTGTGTGTGTGTGTGTGTGTGTGTGTGTACGCGCGCGTGCGTGTGTGTATGTGTGTGTACGTATGCATGTGTGTGTATTCACACGCGCGCGCACGTGTAGGTACCAGTGCCAGCAGCATGTGTGTGTGTCAGCAGTGGTGTGTCCAGTGTTTGCTGGGGTCAGGGTCAGGGTCAGGTGCTGCCGGCATTGGGCTCTGCGTCCACGTGTCGGCTAGTTGAGCGCAGCGTGGCCGGGGTCAAGGGTCAGGGTGTGGGCACTACCTTGACCCATGTGCCGGCCCTCTGTCCAAAGGTCTGTTTAGTTCTCTTCTCCTGTGAGGGATCGTGAAGATTATATTATATATATATAATATATATATATATATATATATATATATATATATATATATATATATATATATATATACGCGCCGCGCGTCGTTCGTGTGTGTGTGTGTGTACGTGTATGTACGTGTAGTGTGCATGGGGATGCAAATTGCTTATACAATATTTGTTTCATGTAGTTTACTATTGCTGTTGCTTCCCATAAAAGCACAAAGAACTTTTGCCGTTTCTTTCTGTTAGCCAAAATGATACTATTTACGTGGTTTGTTGTCCTTTATATTATGGAGGTTTTGCTTGTTTGGTTCTGTTTTGGTTTTGGTATTGGGTTTTTTTTGGAGGGGGGATTATTCGGTTGTCCCCTCTCCCCTTGTTGTTGTTGCCGCTTTTGTTTTGCTCTTGGTTTCTTTGCTATTTTTTCGGTTGTTTCTGTGTTTTCTGTTTTGCTTTCTTTCTCACTTGTTGTTACTGTTTTCTCTCTCTCTCTCTCTCTCTCTCTCACTTCTCTCTCTCTCTCTCTCTACCTTCTCTCCTTCTGTGATTTTTGTAGGGATTTTTGTGTAGTATTTTTCCGTATATGTGTGAGTCTATTGGTATGGCTTAATTTTATTTATTACATATATGTCCCTAAGGCGGGATTGGATGTAAAAGAGCACATGGGTGCTTATTCATTCTCCTCGAAATAAAAGAATTTGTCATCTCTCTCTCTCTCTCTCTCTCTCTCTCAAGAAAACTGTTGAAGCTGTGTTCAATCACCCGTGACCATTGACCTCCTTCTCGTCATGTGCTTGGGATATGGTCATGTGACGTCTTTAGTTTCCTCTCACGTGAGGACCCCCTCCCACCTCCCCCCCCCCCCCCCCCCAACACACACCTTTCTCCACGCCCCCTCCTCCCCCCCCCCCCCCAAAAAAAAAAAAAACAACAACCCAACCCTGCCCTCTATCCCCGTCTTCTCTTCCTGCTCGCAGGCATGCATAAACACAGACACGCACGCACGCAGAAACGCACGCACACACATGCACACACACATACACGCACACACTTTTTTTTTCTCTGGTTCGGTCTGTCTGGGGTTTTTGGTGGTGGTGGTGGTGGTGGTAAAGAAAGAGAGAGGTGTGTGTGTGTGTGTGGGGGGGGGGGGGGGCCTTCTCTACCTCAGTTCTCTCACACTACAATCTGTTTATGCAACCACTGCAATTTTTTATTTGCATTTTTTTCTTTCTTTGTCTGTTCGGTTTTTAAACATATGTACCTGTTTTTTCACCCAGCAATCTACTTTGCGTCTACCATCCTCCGCCCCCCCCCCCCCCCCCCCCCTCCTCTCTTATAATAATAATAATAATAATAATATGAATTTATATAGCGCAATATCTTGCAAAAACAAATCAGAGCGCTTGCATTCAACCGCTCCTACACATGCAACTAACAATGAATTAACAATATTTTAAACAATATTCAAATTACACACACACACACACCACACACACACACACACACACACACACACACACACACACACACACACACACACACACACACACAAAACACACACACACACACCACACACACACACGTACACACACATACACAACACAACACACACACACACACACACAACACACACACACACACACACACACACACACAACACACACACACACACACACACAGGTTATACACTTCAGCAGGGTGATGGGATTTTGGCTGTTAAAGGCAGGGACAGATATGAAATGAAAAAGGAGTTATGATTTTATGTTCTACCTTCTGAATGTGAATTACATATTAGATACAGTGTGTGTGTATGTGTGTGTGTGTGCGTGCGCGCGCGCGCGCGTGTGTGTGTGTACGATCACATAGATACATGCATTTTGTTAAGTGTGTTGTGATTTTTAAGACTCTTATGAGATGTGCTTTTTACAGATTTCTTATTAAAATGACATTACTGCACACTATGATTGTTTATCTGTACGATTACTTGTTGATGTTGCTCTCTAGCCTCGTCGTCTCCTCACCTTTTGTGATTGTTTCATGCTTGTGTGTTACAAAATACACAGTGTAAGAACTCAGATTCCCGTAGAAAGTCATTGCGCTCAAGGCCAGTCCACTCTCTGATGATGTTGTCTTCCGGTCGTTGTCTCTGTCTGCCTCTTCCTCTCCCTCCTTGTACTGTTCCCTGCAGGACAGTCTTGGCCAGTCCAGATGTTGTGTCTTTGCGTTTCTTCACTGAAGTCAGTAGCTCTTTATACGGCCCGATGGCGTTTCTAGTTTTGGTTTTCACTTCTTGGTTATTTATGTGATCTCTGTATGAGATACCAAGAAGTTTGGAAAAGCATCTCATCTCCATTGCTTGTATTCTTTTTACAATGTCTGCTGTTATGGTCCACGTTTCACATGCGTACAAAAATATGGACATGATCAGGGAACCATCAGTCTGATGTTGAAGCTTATGGCCATGTTCTTGTTCAGTTTGGTCATTGCAATTTCTGTAAAACAAATTTCCCGGAACTATCCATGGATGGCAATCCTCAGAAAACAAGGGAAAGAACTGGGAGAGGAGTTGTCCCCGGTGAACAGCACACCAGGCGACGTGCAGCTGTCACTAACCCAGTTCTCCCTCCACAGAAAAAAAAAAAAACAAGCAACGTGGCCACCGCCATGGTAAAACTGTCAGATGCCTACATGGCAACATTTCTTATAGTGGTAGTATGCGATTTTTCCATAAAAATAGCTAGCTGAATAAAATAAGATGTTTTTTATAAATGCTTAACACACGTCTCAGAAAAAAGGCGGGTACATGCCCCACCGGTTGTAACTTGTCTTTCTAGCCACAAGGAGGCAGACATGCTTTCAGGAGCTGAACTGCAGCTTTTCAACTGACAGATCTGGTCACAAATGACATTCATAAATTGAAATTTTCCACTCACCCTCTACCCACTCATATATGACGTAAATATATCCCTTCCACTCACTTATGACTTGAAGAGCCCCCTTTCCCTCTTCCAAAGATAAAAAGGTGAAAAAAGATAGAAAGAGAAGGGAGTGAGGGGCAGGAGGTAGGGACAAAACAACAGGAGAAGGAGGGAGAAGAGGGAGAAAGAGGCAGAGGGGAATGACGAAAAAGGAAGAGAAAAAAAGGGAAGAAAGAAAAAGGGGAAAACAAAAAAACGTCAACCAAAATGTATTTCACCAGGGGAGTAGACTAAGTGATAAAGGTTTGTATCCATCCGCCCCTCAAACTAAACACCTAAGTGTGTTGTGTATATAAATTTGATATTTGTTTATCTTGATATTTATGGATGGTTGCATGCGTATGAATGATTTGAATGCAAGCGCTTTGATTTGTTTGCTTTACAGGATTCAGCGCTATATAAATTCCATACATTATTATTATTATTATTATTATTATTAAACTGAAAGAAAAACACCGGAAAAGAAAACAAAAGCAAAAATCTGTAAATAGAAGTTGGGGACAACCACAAAGGTCAGGTAGGTGTTGCAGCAGTCTACAGTCTCTCATGGACAGCCCCTAGAAACAGCTTAAGCAGCTCTGTGTCCAAGCAAGTCTGTCAGCTTGGCAAAATAAAACACTTCTTACATGTTCACGCTCGCAAATTATTTTTGCATGCTTATATTTCGTCAGAAATTATTGTTCTGTGCTATTTGAGACTGCCAGTGGAAATACTCTAAAACCTCTTGTTGGCAACTACAAACGAGCTCTCAAGGTAGCTCTCCTAAAATCCCCTAGTTTAATTAATTTTGAGTATCCAAAACTTGAAATTCTTCCTTTAAAAGAAATGTTGTCTATGTAAGCATCCTTCAGTCTGGGAGGTCTATGGAGTTGCGCTCTAAGTGTTTGTCCTGGTTGAACGTCAGGTGTGGCTGGCCAGTCCCACAGGGGAATGACAGACAGTGCCTATGGCAGAGGAAGGCACAGATGAAGTCTGACAATGCTGGTCTGTTTGCCTGGGCTGCAGCCTTTCTTCTCCTTCTCTTTGCCTCGTGCTGCTGAGCAAGTGTCTCTTCCAACTTGGAGAGACCTTTCTGCACAGTCAGTCTCCAGGCTGACCGCTCAAGGGCTGTTGCTTCCCAGTTGTTCTGGTCGATGTTCAGGGATCTTAAGTCCCCCTTTCACACGTCTTTAAATTGCGGTTGTGGTCTGCCATGGGACGTTTTTCCTGCACAAGTTTTCGGTAGAGGAAGTCTTTAGGGATCCCTCCATCGTCCATGCGCACGACATGACCAAGCCAATGTATACGTCTCTGTTTCAGCAGCGTGTACATGCTGGTGCATCCAGCTCTTTGCAGGACAGTGTTGTTCGGGACCTTGCCCTGTCAGGTGATGTTCAGGATGCGTCGTAGGCAATGCATGTGAAAAGCATTCAGCTTTCGCTCTTGTCGGGCACGCAAAGTCCAGGACTCGCTGCCATACAGGAGGGTGCTCACGACGCAGGCTCTGTAGATCAGGATCTTTGTGTGCTCAGTCAGCTTGCTGTTGTTCCATGCTTTCTTTCTCAGTCTGGTCATGGTGGTAGCTGCTTTGCCATTGCGCTTGTTGAGCTCTGCGTCAAGTGAGAGGGTGTCTGAGATAGTTGAGCCCAGGTACACAAAGTCATGGACGACATCCAGTTCATGGGCTTTGATGCTGCTGGTTGGGGGAGAGTCAACATCCTGCTGAAATATGAAATAAAGGAATATTAATGCACAAAATTCTATCGGCTATGCTCCAACAACCTTGAGATCAAAATTCCATTTCAATCCCCGAGATTCAACCAAAATTCTCCAACCCACACCAAGAATTGAGTTATTCAAATCAGGCCTTCCCTACTCTGGTAGCATGTTCTGGAACATGCTGCCATCTAGTGTGAAGTCCTCCCATAGCAGCAAGATCTTCAAAAAGCATGTTTATATCCACTTTAAAAATGTGGATAGAAATAAAAGACCAGAATAAAGGTTCAAAGTCACTATCCCATATCTCATCTACACTCTTCCTACATGTTCAACATCATATTCAATGTACACATATGAACTTTTAATAAGTCATGTTAAAAAGAAATGTCTATTACATTTTATGTCCAACTTACCACCATTTTCCAGAGAGCAGCTGGGTAGCCTGGAGTATATTTCAGCTGTGCTTCACTTAGCACTATCACCATGTTGCAAAGGAAATAGTAGCTGATAGGCCTATCTGTTAGATTTATTTTGATTGCTATATAAATGTTTGTAGTATACCCATTTTATAGTATACTTTATTTTGCCAAGAAATGTATATATTGCTGTATCTACCCAATAGAAAAATTAGTTTTACTGTATCTTATATTTATAAGGTATATAACTGTAGATATTTGTCTATGTATCTATCTTTACATATATAGATATAGATAGATAGATACATATATATATATATATATATATATATATATCCATCAATGGATTTTCCTGTTACAAAGAACGCTAACCCACTGTATAGCTGCTCCCTGACACAAACGTTTCCGGTAATTGTAATTGTCCTCATGTCAAAAAGCACGCTAACTGCAGCTTTTCTTTTTTTTAAAATCACGTCAGACTAAAAGCCAGACTGTCCAACTCTTTGCAGTTACAAGTTCCCAGGGAAGTAGGTTTTAGAAGAATTAACTTTAGAGAACGTTTATGCACTCTTCCAGCTTGCTTTTTATACAGTTTTGCTGGCTAAATCCCAGCAAAGTAGAGGTAAAGTCAAGATCTGGTTTTACATAAGCAGAGAGAGACAGACAATGACAATGGCAAATTCTTTTATCTCGAGGATAATGAATAAGCACCCATGTGCTTTTTTACATCCAGTCCCCGCCCTTAGGGATATATATGATAATAAAATAAAAACAGAGACAGACAGAGAGAGGGGGTAGGGGGGGGGGGGGGGGGGTAGGAGGGGGAACAAAAACCATAGACAGAGACAGCCAAACAGAAATACTGACAAACATACAGACTGACACAGAGACAGAGCTCTGAATTTTCACTCTGGGTGCAATAGAACCGGTGAGCTTGTCTTTACATAACAAATGAGCCCCGTGACCTCCTTCCTCTTCTCCTTTCCTGACCAGGCAGGTCACGTGCTGAGGTCAGTGGGCGATCACTCAAAATGGTTGAGAGGGGGGGGGGGGGGGGGGGGGGGGTTAGGGTCTATAATCCAAAGGCCAGAGCGATGGACACATGACTTGCCAGTAATACAAGGCCACGAGTTCCAATCTCCGCTAAGGTGGCCATGTCTTCTTCTTCTTGGGGACAGTTTGATTAATGCCTTGCGCTGACGTTAAGCGCCTGACAAGTCTGGCCCAGCACACCCAACTTCGGCGTGGGAGAGAATTGGTGTCTGCCAAACTTCTCACACTTCCTAACTTCTCCTAACTTCTCACACTTCCTAACTTCTCACAGTTCCTAACTTCTCACACTTCCTAACTTCTCACAGTTCCTAACTTCTCCTAACTTCTCACACTTCCTAACTTCCCACACTTCCTAACTTCTCACAGTCCCTAACTTCTCACAGTCCCTAACTTCTCACAGTTCCTAACTTCTCCTAACTTCTCACACTTCCTCACTTCTCACACTTCCTCACTTCTCACACTTCCTAACATCTCCTAACTTCTCACACTTCCTAACATCTCCTAACTTCCTAACATCTCCTAACTTCCTAACATCTCCTAACTTCCTAACATCTCCTAACTTCCTCACTTCTCACACTTCTTAACTTCTCACACTTCCTAACTTCGGATCTATTCCTGAAGCAAAGCTATCTATGAAGCAACATGTCCTGAAGAGTTTGTCACACAGCTTTCTCTGATTCCATCCAACGGACTGTAGATGATGATGATGATGATGATGATGGTGGTGGTGGTGGTGGTGGTATATTGTCCCTACTGATATCATGATGACGCCATGATGTTCTATGATGTCATGATGATTTTATTATTTTTTCCTGATGATGTCAAGATGACGATGACGCTATGATGTTCCATCTGAAGATGTCATGATGATACTATGATGTTCCATCTGAAGATGTCATGATGATACTATGATGTTCCATCTGATGATGTCATGATCATGATGATGCCATAATCTTCCATCTGATGATGTACTGATGATGCCATGCTCATTCTCCTGTCGGAGAGATTCCTTGACAGGGCTGTACTCAACCTTTCCTATCAGCCTGCATCCACACTGGCATGTACACAAACACACACACACACACAGAGAGAGAGAGAGAAGAGAGAGAGAGAGAGAGAGAGAGAGAGAGAGAGAGAGAGAGAGAGAGAGAGAGAAGAGGCCGAAAGTTCAAGTTATAAAAAGAAAACCCGCAAATGGCATGCATACAATATACTTTCTCACCAGTTTTATATATACACACACATAACACCAGCAGTAGGCGATGGAGGCGTGGCTGGGTTGTTGGGGGAGGGGGAGGAGAGGAGGAGAGGGGGACAGGAAAGGAACAGCCAATCACTGACAGGTGCAGCCAAGAGTGCACAATGGCGGTGACAGCCCAGCTGTGTGTGTGTGTAGGGGGGCTGTGTCCCCCATGCCCCGCATGACACACCCCGGCCTGACACATCTGGGGCAGGGTTCAAACCCCTCCCTCCCTCTCTGTTGCTGATGCAGCAAAATACAGTCACAACAAAACAAACAAGCAAACCTTTAAAAAAAAATGTAAAAGCTGGAAGATGTGGGTCATTGCTGTTGGGTGGCTGGCTAGCGGCGTGTTTGTTGTAACTTACTGTTGTTCTTTTGCACTGACAACAATCCTTCTTGCTGTGTCCGCCAGCTCTCACACGTCTTGACTCCATGTGGCTTTTTTTTTAAATCTTTTTAATTGGCACACATATACAGTTCAAATCAAACAAATTAACTTTTCATCCAGACAACATTACATCATTTCCATTTTACAGGTGTACAAGGCTACTAGCTACACAAAATACAAAAACAATCAATCATCATTTTCGTTGTCAAGACAAGATTTATAGATTATATTTTACTAATATTTTGAAATGATACTCAACTTTCTACTAAGTTTATGTACTGGAACCATTTTTTTCTGAAAATAAGTCAACTGCATTTGTTTGCTATGCTCCAGCTTTTCCATTTCCTATTTATATTTTAGTTCACCATGTGACTTCTTCCTTAACTCCTTGAGGAGTCGCTGGGGCTAGCTGTGCATGCTCTGAAGTTTCCAGGTAGCGTGATGTGGGCAAGTTGAACCTGGCCATGCCCATCCCTGTCCTCATCACCGGTACGTTTAGAGCGTGTCTGTCTGTCTGTCTGTCTGTCTGCTTGTCTGTCTGTCTGCCTGTTTGTCTGTCTGTCTGACTGTTTGTCTCTCTGCCTGTCTGTTAGTCTTTTGGACTGTTCAGGGTTGATGCAGGAATTTTTTCATTGATATTGCTTCTTGTTGTGGTGGTGGTGGTGGTGGTGAAAGTGGTGGTGGTTATTAGCAGAATATGCAACAAGTGAGTTGTCTTCTCCTTCCCCCACTTGTACACACCACCCTACCCCCTTTCATTGAGATACACAGATCAACACCTAGCTCCCCTCCACACACACACACACTTCCATGAAACAAAACTGCAGGTGGGAGTGGGGTGGTAAAGATAGAGGTGGAGTGGAGTGGAGGACGGAGAGATGGAGAAGAGCCAACCATTTACCAGCTGTTTCATTTACATCTTCTTTTTTTTTAAAGCTGTTTCATCTCCATTCATGTTCATCACACAAGCTAATTTGTGTAGGCGGGTGTTGCACATGTCATGGGATGCCTGCCTTGCTTCTGTCCTTTTTCTTTTTTTTCTTCTTCATGCTCCTTGGTAGTCTGAGCTGAGCAGCAGGGAAACTGCTCTCTCTCTCTCTCTCTCTCTCTCTCTCTCTCTCGTCATTCTCTCTCTCTCCTTCTCTCTCTCTC
>CM054146.1:2923257-2963257 GCA_028751875.1 Rapana venosa
GCAGCAAGGGTCAGCCACACTGGGTGTCAGGGAGTGAAGGTCCTCAGAAGTCATAGTACGGCTACCCTACCGGTAAACACGCTTTGCTGTGAATTTCCTATTGTCTGTCACATGACGTGCACTGTGTGCACACATGTATGTCACCACCATGACACCATTCTGCCTTTGAAAGAATGTACACACACGGAGAAAAGATGTGCCATTGTATTGAAGTGTAGAATCCTAAGTCAGAGTATGGCTGCCTATATGGTGAGGGACTCAAACAGAGCCATGAAGACATGGAAACGTCTCACCCAGTGTGTACTTAAGGTCTCACAGGGGACGGGATAACCTAGAGGTTAGAACATTGCGCTCGCAATCTGACGACCCAGGCTCGAATCCCGTTCAAGGGGATATTTTCCCCTGGAGTTAACATCAGTCCTTCCGGTGAGACTATAAACCGACGCCCCGTGTGCAAACGCACGCAGAACATCTTACACACACGTTAAATCCTGTTCCGCTTTTCAAAAGAGTAGGCCACCGTGTGCCGGTGGGAACAGATGACAAACTTTACAAAACTGCACACACATGGGGACCGGATGAAAAAAAAAGCACATGAGTGTTTATTCCATTATGCTCGATATAAAATAAATAGATAAATAAAATAAAATAAACAGTTGTCGTCGTCATCGAACGCTCAGACAGCAACTATTGTCTGTCATATGAGCAAAAATGTGTTGCGCTGCCGTTAAGCACCTGACAAGTCAGGCCCAGCGCATCCGACTTCGACGTGCAGTCTCATGGTGATTCCCAGGTATGAGCAATGAGTCGAAGTGTCTGTTTTGGGTGACCCCCAGAGTGTGAAGCTGAGGAGCGTGCAACAACAACAACAACAACAACAACAACAACAACAACAACAACAACAACAACAACAACAAGTTGATGGTGACGGCCTCCCAGAGAGCCAGGAGGTCAGACTGTGAGCAGGGAGGGAGGGAGGGAGCTGTTGGCTGACTGTGGTGTGAGGGCTGACTGTGGTGTGAGGGCTGACTGTGGTGTAAGGGCTGACTGAGGGCTGACAGTGGTGCGAGGGCTGACTGTGGTGTGAGGGCTGACTGTGGTGTGAGGGCTGACTGAGGGCTGACAGTGGTGCGAGGGCTGACTGTGGTGTGAGGGCTGACTGTGGTGTGAGGGCTGACTGAGGGCTGACAGTGGTGTGAGGGCTGACAGCGGTGCGAGGGCTGACTGTGGTGTGAGGGCTGACTGAGGGCTGACAGTGGTCTGAGGGCTGACAGTGGTGCGAGGGCTGACAGCGGTGCGAGGGCTGACTGAGGGCTGACAGTAGTGTGAGGGCTGACTGTGGTCTGAGGGCTGACTGTGGTGTGAGGGCTGACTGTGGCCGCGAGGGCTGACTGTGGCCGCGAGGGCTGACTGAGGGCTGATTGTGGTCTGAGGGCTGATTGTGGTGTGAGGGCTGACTGTGGTCTGAGGGCTGACTGAGGCTGACTGTGGTTCTGAGGGCTGACTGTGGTGTGGGGGCTGACTGAGGGCTGACTGTGGTGTGAGGGCTGACTGTGGTCTGAGGGCTGGCTGAGGGCTGACTGTGGTCTGAGAGCTGACTGTGGTCTGAGGGCTGACTGTGGTGTGGGGGCTGACTGAGGGCTGACTGCGGACTGAGGGCTGACTGTGGTGTGAGGGTTGACTGTGGTCTGAGGGCTGACTGTGGTCTGAGGGCTGACTGTGGTGTGAGGGCTGACTGTGTTGTGACGGCTGACTGTGGTGTGAGGGCTGACTGAGGGCTGACTGTGGTGTGATGGCTGACTGTGGTGTGATGGCTGACTGTGGTGTGAGGGCCGACTGCGGTGTGAGGGCTGACTGCGGTGTGAGGGCTGACTGCGGTATGAGGGCTGACTGTGGTCTGAGGGCTGACTGTGGTCTGAGGGCTGACTGTGGTCTGAGGGCTGACTGAGGGCTGACTGTGGTGTGAGGGCTGACTGTGGTGTGAGGGCTGACTGAGGGCGGACTGTGGTGTGAGGGCTGACTGAGGGCTGACTGTGGTGTGAGAGCTGACTGTGGTGTGAGGGCTGACTGTGGTCTGAGGGCTGACTGTGGTCTGAGGGCTGACTGTGGTCTGAGGGCTGACTGTGGTCTGAGGGCTGACCGAGGGCTGACTGTGTTGTGAGGGCTGACTGTGGGCTGACTGTGGTGTGAGGGCTGACTGAGGGCTGACTGTGGTGTGAGGGCTGGCTGTGGTGTGAGGGCTGACTGTGGTCTGAGGGCTGACTGTGGTCTGACTGTGGTCTGAGGGCTGACTGTGGTCTGAGGGCTGACTGTGGTCTGAGGGCTGACTGTGGTGTGAGGGCTGACTGTGGACTGAGGGCTGTCTGCAGGCAGAGAGCTGCTGGCTGAGCCGTTTCACCCCCCCCCCCCCCCCCCCCCCTCACTACACTGCCCCAATTAGGGGACACGTCAGTTATAGAGGTGAACTGTGAATGTATGTGTGTGTGTGCGTGCGTTTTGTGGTGCTGCGTGCGTGCGTGCGTGCGTGCGTGTTTGTGTTCGTTTTCGTTTTACGTCTCTTCACTAAATGTGATATTAGACACAAAAAGGCTAGAGGTGAGGGGGTGGGGGGATCTGGGAGCTGATTAGGGGGGCAGTTTACTAAATGTACAATAAACAAGTAAGAACATGCTAATCTAAAGTAACTCTTAAGTACAGAACAAAAAAATCACAATTTCTAACAGAATCTAACCATTAAACAATAAAAGGATATTAATTTTTTAAACTATAACCAACAAGAGAAAATATAGTCCACATGAAAATAGTGTCTTTAGAGTCCATAATAATCATAATAATGAACCACCTGGACTGTGCAATAACTATTTGAAAAAATATATAACTCAGTAGAAGATCACTGAATATGGCCGATGACGTTGACGAGGTAAGAACAGGTATGCAGCTTTTTAGCATGCTGCATATCAAGATAGGATCAACAGTTACACTATGGCCACATATACAAGAGACATGCCCAACATATTTTGTCTTCAAACAGTTCAGTTTCCATCGACAAGCTAGAGAGACAATTTGTACTATGCGATAAGAATCAGTTTCATGTCTTTTAACAAAAGACTCAAATTTTATCATTTCCTCATATACATCTAGACAACCAAGTCTCATTTCTTCACACTGGATTAATTTTTGCTGCGATTTTTGAACGAGGTGATAACATTCTTGTAGTGACAGATGGAGCTTTAAACTTGCCACATCTGTTAATCTTTTTGCCCCATTTTTCGTTAAAATGTCAACTTTTTCATTGTAATATACACCAGAATGAGATGGAATCCAACAAAAAGTTATATCTGACCCTTTTAAGGTGTGTTTAAGGTGTGGTGTGTTTGTGTGTGTGTGTGTGTGTGTGTGTGTGTTGTTTGCTTTTGACGCCAGTGGTCGGTCAGCAGAGGTACCAATGACCTGAAGAGATGACCAGCATGCTCACAGGCTTCTCTCTCTCTAGTGACCTGAAGAAGATGACCAGCATGCTCCACAGGCTTCTCTCTCTCTAATGACCTGAAGATGACCAGCATGCTCCACAGGCTTCTCTCTCTCTAGTGACCTGAAGAAGATGACCAGCATGCTCCACAGGCTTCTCTCTCTCTAATGACCTGAAGATGACCAGCATGCTCCACAGGCTTCTCTCTCTCTAGTGACCTGAAGAAGATGACCAGCATGCTTCACAGGCTTCTCTCTCTCTAGTGACCTGAAGAAGATGACCAGCATGCTCCACAGGCTTCTCTCTCTCTAGTGACCTGAAGAAGATGACCAGCATGCTCCACAGGCTTCTCTCTCTCTAGTGACCTGAAGAAGATGACCAGCATGCTCCACAGGCTTCTCTCTCTCTAGTGACCTGAAAGATCAAACAGTTGGCTGGGTGAGGTGAGGGGGGACATATCGCGGAATATCTACTCACTCACTGCAACACCTGAATGACTGACTTCCCCCTTATAATAACTCCTTGAGAAGTCGCTGGGGCACTGCCCTGACTTTTTTCTGGCAGTGTGTCATGGGCAAGTTGAAGCTGGTGGTGGAGCCCATCCATCTCCAGGTAGAAGGGTGCATGCTGGGTATGTTGGTGTCATCCTTGCCAGAGGTTATAGCTGGCCTTCTGTGTTAGCAGAGGTGAACAGGACTTTACTGTGTGCCCGAGAAAATCTGCATGGCCTTGCTCACTTCAGCCTTGCTCTATAGTCTTTGCTGAAAGACTTGAAAACTTGAAAGCACTGATATATATGAACTACAGACGGAAAATCCCCTTAAGTCGGAATGTGGCTACTAAATGATGGCGGGGGGTGGGGGGTCGGTCGCATACACAAACTCTCACCATTGGTGAACCTCATTGCTCTGGCTGATGGACAGGAAGATAACATTTTTTATTTTATTTTAAAAACTACCTCCGTGGAGACTGGAGTCTATACTCTCTGTGACGGTCATCTCACAAGTATGTACACTCAAACCACTAGGCTACTTGACAACACGCACGCACGCACACACACTGTGTACATAAACACTATAAAAAAAAACCAACCAAACAAAAACACCACACACACACACACATTCAAACCATCTTCCAACACATTGTCACAAACCAACTCCAGACAAAACCAGTGGATTCAGAAAAATCTTGGTCAGTTTATTTTCTTCTTTAACAACGATCACATAGTCTATTATATATAACTGATCCTCTACACTGACAGCAAGAGACAGACAGACAGACAGACAGACATTTGATGACAACAGCGGTCACCGTCAACAGAGAAGAACACTTGTGGCTAACTAACCAACCTCCACACTACAGTGGGCTGCTGGTCAGTCATGCTGGTCAGTCATGCTGGTCTGTCATGCTGGTCAGTCATGCTGGTCCAAGTCATGCTGATCTGTCATGCTGGTCAGTCATGCTGGTCAGTCATGCTGGTCAAAGTCATGCTGGTCAGTCATGCTGGTCAGTCATGCTGGTCCAAGTCATGCTGATCTGTCATGCTGGTCAGTCATGCTGGTCAAAGTCATGCTGGTCAGTCATGCTGGTCTGTCATGCTGGTCAGTCATGCTGGTCCAAGTCATGCTGATCTGTCATGCTGGTCAGTCATGCTGGTCAAAGTCATGCTGGTCAGTCATGCTGGTCAGTCATGCTGGTCAAAGTCAAGCTGGTCAGTCATGCTGGTCAAAGTCAAGCTGGTCAAAGTCATGCTGGTCAGTCATGCTGGTCAAAGGCCCAACCACTCTCCTCTCCACGTCAGCATGGCTGAATGGTCAGGTCATCACATAGTTAGGGAGCTCGAGTGCTTCATGAATTAAAATAGCTGGTTATTATTTTCCAATGTTTAACAACTGATTATGATCACAGGTCACAGTTCATGAAATAACAAAAAAAAGTCCACCATCAAAAAAACACATGAATGATAAATATATATATATATATATATATAGAGAGAGAGAGAGAGAGAGAGATAGATACATACACAGAGATAACATTGACAACATTATAATTATACAGTCAGTGTGGATGCACAATTTAGGTGTCTATCAAGTTATATTATGAGGTCAATTTTTAACACTGTCATGGTATTGTGTATGATGTACTTTAGAGCTTTGTGGACTATACATTGAGCTGTGGAAATGGAGAGGCTCTGTTCTCATGTCTGTTCCATTTAGATTCAGACTGTGGTGAGTGAGAGGAAAAGCCAGTTTTCTTTCCTCCAAAGAAAATGGGGGGGGATTGGAGGTCCCAATACAAGGAATACAAGGAGAGGAAGGCTCCTGCCTTCCCAGAGGAAAAGTACCAATGTCCAAGTTGTGAGAGATTGAAAGACTACTGATCACAGTCCAAACACCCCATTGATGTTTCTGAAGTTCTGTCTCTGTACAAGGCAGTTCCTCAACGAAGCCACTGGTCTACTGGCGTGAGAGAGTCCACAAAGAACCAGGACAGCATGTTCATTATTACAGTGTTCCCTGGTCAGTGTTCAGGTGAAGGCTGTCCAATCTGAAATGGCAGTGGTTTTACAAGCTGGAAGACCAGCTGTCAACATGAAGGAAAACTGAACACCACCCACATGAAGATGACGATGACAGAAAACCAGCTTCTGGCAGTCTTGTGGACATTCTCTCCACTCCACTCCACTCCACTCCACTCCACTCCACTCCACCGGTTCATCCACTCACTGCAAGAAACTGTTATTTCTGCCCTGAAGAAAAAAGTGATGATCTGATGGACAGAGAGCAATTGACAACAGGGAGTCACACACATCAAAGAAAGATGTGCACAGATCAAAGACCACCAAAAAGTCTGAAAAAATGCAAAAATGAACAGCCATAAAATCAAAATGGCCCCCAATCCAAAACAAGAGGTCGAAGCTATGGAGGCCTGATGTCAACTGCCTTCAACTCCAACACAACACCGACCAGCTCAATTCAGCTAGATGTTCATTGCCGACAACCTTTCGCCAACTCCGTCCTGCAATGCACGACACCATCAATGCGCTCTGCCATCTTCCCAAGTGCCAGCCACAGTATTCTGCAGCAGTGTGGCAGCCAGGCCCCTGTCTCCGCCAGGTTCCCAGCTCCACCATGCCCGCCTTCTCCTCGCCCTCAGTGCAAGGCTAGCTCTGTCTCTCCTCTCTTAGCAGCCAGCCATGTCAGTCTTGCTGCATCCGACATCAAGGAATCTCTCTCTGCCTGTACTTCCACTGTGCAGTTTCTCGTGTTGTGCGTTTGTGTGTTTGTTTGTTTGTGCATGTTCTGTTTTCCTTGTGTGGTCAAGTTGAACCATTGCAGGGTACTGTGTCAGGAAGGATCCTCATCGTTTGTCGCAGGGGTCCCTTGCTGCGCCTTTCACTGTGACGCCATGTCAGGCTTCGGTGTGGGCGATAAGAACTCCTCTCCTCTTTGGGCAGTGGTGTCTCCATTCCAACCCCAAACTGAAGGTATACAAGGCGCTTCTCTCTCCTCTCTGCTGCACTGACAACAGCCCACATCCAGTCAGGCAGAGAGAGCAGCGACATGTCATTGATCAGGACAGCAGCAATATATCAGGGGAAAATCTCAATGTTCTCTCCAGCTAACAAATTAGAAGGATCTCAATTCTTTTTTGTGTCTTCAAAGGTAACTGTGTCTTCTGTCAAGCAGAGGGGTTTAGTTTTATACCAGGCCTGGTGTGCTGCATAGATATATGTGTGGGGTGGGGTGGGGTGTTTGAGGGGCAAAAGGGGACTGCATGCACTGCAGCTGTCAACAGTACCACACACATCGCCTGCCTGCCTGCCTGCCTGCTTGCCTGCCTGCAGCAACTGCCGACACTCATCTGCCTGTATCTCCCCCCTCCCCCTTCCTCTCCTCTCTAAGCTTATCCATGTGAGGTCTGCTATGTCTATGGGTGAGGGCAAGCTGCCAGCAGTGCTCTGATCTTTCCCACAGCCGTGACTTTGTTTTTCCTCACCTTCAGACCTCTGCCCTCCCTCCCTCCCTGCCAACTGCAGCATATCCCAGGGAGCGGGGCTACAGGTGGGGCAAGGGCGTTGACACTTTGTTCACAAGAAAAAAGAGACACAAAAGGATGTGTTTGGGTACACACAAAAGTGCGAGTGCATGTGTGTGTGTGTGTGTGTGCATTTATCTGTCTCTTGGTGCATGTACATGTCTAAATGTCAACACAAAAATGTAGCCAAAAAAGCCAACAAAAAACCCAACAAGAAACAAAGAAAACAATGAAGTTCATTCCTTGTGTGTGGTTACTGTGAAGAACACACCATGCCCAGTGCACCCTGTCAGGCGTGTGAGAGAGCTCCTTCTTCAGGCCAGACCTGACTCCTTTCTCTGCAGGCGGCAAGACCCCAACCCCTGCCTGCCAGTGAACACGACCAGGGCACCCCCCCCCCCTTCCAGATGTGAGCCTTTCTGACAGACAGGACTCTCATTGCCTGTGGCTGTTTGGACCAGCTGAGAAGTAAATAGAGTGACCAAGGTTTAAGTGAAAGGGAAGCCAAGCAGTCTAAGCATACCATAGTCCAAGCATAAAAGCATGCATGCTGAACATTACCTTCACCACCTTTGTAGGCTATACATTTCTTAAGAACAAAAACAAAGTTAAATGTCTTAAAAACAATTAAACCAATAAAACAGCAGGCAGAAATGAGAAAAATGCAAAACAAAACAATTAAATGAATAGATCAATAGTAAATAGTTGAGACTTGCACTGTCTGCATTTTAAAAATACAGATAGAAATACTACTTATCCTGCATATTTAAAACAGTAAGAAAAGATTCAGGAATACTATTCATTCTGCATTTAAAAGATGGGAAAGGAGATAGATATAGGAATACTATTTATCCTGAAGTTCAAAAGGATATAGAAAGATATAGGAATGCTATTTATCCAGCAGTTCAAAAGGATATAGAAAGATATATGAATGCTATTTATCCTGAAGTTCAAAAGGATATAGAAAGATATAGGAATACTATTTATCCTGAAGTTCAAAAGGATATAGAAAGATATAGGAATGCTATTTATCCTGAAGTTCAAAAGGATATAGAAAGCAAAAACAAGGACACCTTGAAAAAAAATACATAAGATTAAAATGATATGAAAGACAACAATAAGAAAAGAAGAAAAAATGGACGTAGAAAACAAAGTAATAACTAATAATTCATTGTCTGCCCACAAAAATCAACGAGGAAAAGAAAAAGAAGTCACAAGGCCAATCATAAAAACAAAACAGGTTTTGAATAAGAAAGAAAGAAAAAGGAAGTTGAGTATCTACTTTTCTGATTATCACTTGCCACAACCACAAAGAAAGCTTTCAGAAAAGCGGATCACAAAGCCATGAAAC
The DNA here is from genome assembly GCA_028751875.1 of Rapana venosa. Taxonomy (NCBI): domain Eukaryota; kingdom Metazoa; phylum Mollusca; class Gastropoda; order Neogastropoda; family Muricidae; genus Rapana; species Rapana venosa. The sequence continues at coordinate 2,932,116 of CM054146.1, forward strand.
CCACTAGGAAAGAAAGCAAACCCCACACCAGAGAAACACAGAAACCCACCGGGACTGTACAACAACAACAATAACCAAACAGCGGTGAAAACCTTGACAACGCTGTGCAGGGCTACATGAAAAGAAGAGATGCTGACTATACACTGAACAGTGAACCTCCCCTAACCTGTTGATAACGCTGTGCAGGGCTACATGAAAAGAAGAGATGCTGACTATACACTGAACATGAAACCTCCTAACCTGTTTAACGCTGTGCTTGGCTACATGAAAATTGATGTGCTGACATATACATGACATGAACCTCCCAAACCTGTTTACGCTTCAGGGCTTACATGAAAAGAAGAGATGCGACTATACACTGAACGTGAACTCCCCCTAACTACTGAACACATCCTTGAGCTGACAACGCAACCAAACTAGTGAGAGAAGGAAAACTACAGAAAATCAACCGTGTTACACTCCCTGCATCTTTACTTGTTTGCACATTTGCTGTCAAAGTCTCGCCTTTCATTTCATGAATAAGAAGAAAGAGCGCAAAACCAACGGATAATTTCCTTCCCTTATCCACATCCTGACCGCAGACCAGACCCAAGAGACATGCCAGACTGCACAAACTGACTACATCTCGGTCTCATTCCAACAAGGCCAAAGAGAGAAAGCCGGTGTGGCTCCCCCCCCCCCAGCAGAAAGCGCCCTGACCTGGAAGGGATGCAGTGGAGCACCAGCCCTCCCTGCCCCCACAAAACGCTGCAGTGCACGCCTGCCCTGCCCCCTGCCTGCCCTGCCCTGCTCTGCCCTGCCCTGCCCTGCCCTGCACTGCCCTTCCCTGCCCTGCACTGCCCTGCCCTGCCCTGCCCTGCTCTGCCCTGCCCTGCTCTACCCTGCCCTGCCCTGCCCTGCACTGCCCTTCCCTGCCCTGCCCTGCACTGCCCTGCCCCACTGACTCCCCAAGGAGTTAGGGCACAGGTCTAGGCAAGAAGTCAACACACTTTTACTCCTGATGGTACCGACTTCTTTTTTTTTATTGAGAAAGTGAGCATTTCCTTCCAGCCAGAGATTTCCCCATGCAGGCTAGACCGTGACCCGACTTCCACAATGACACAGATGTATTTTCCCTCCTGCCTGGAGAGAAGAGTCCCTTCAACATGAAAGGAGATACAGGGGGAAGAGAAATCTAAAGCCAAAAAGGAACCCAGAAAATAACATGTATTTCTCTACACACCGTAAGTGTACATGGCTAAGCAGGAACTGAGAGACAACCAGAGTGCAGCCACAAAGACAGAATGAACACAGGGGGAAAGCAACGGCAGAGGAATGACTGGGAAATGCCAATAAGCAGGAGCAGCTAAACCCTCAAATCAAATCAGCCATTGTAATGTAGAGTCACACAATACCTCCTGTTTCTAGCAAGTTTACACCAGTGGAAATGACAAGAAATCGATTCTCTAATTAATCAAGGGTTGGGTTTTTTTCTACTTGTACACAAAACACATCTAATACACACCTTACCTAACCAAACTACAGCATAGCATGCCCAATTAAAACCAGTCATAATCTCAGAGCAAACGTACTTAAAAAGAAGAGGTGTATAAAAACAGATTGGAATGGACAGAAGAAAAACTACCAAAACAGTACTTTTGAATAAGAAGGCAAAAACAAAGAAAACAAACTTTTTTTTAAAAACAAAAGAGGACATACTGAAGCATGAAATACACTATAAAGGGGTAGATAGGTAGCTATATGAAAAAATACAACAATAAATAATTAGATAAACTAATAATAATAATAATATATGGAATTTATACAGCGCTATATCTTGCAAAAAACAAATCAAAGCACTTGTGAACTAGTGAACAAATTAATTTTTAAATATGTAATAGATAGATAAAGGCAGAAGAAGAAGACAACTACCAAAATAACTGAAACAAAAAGATAAAGGCAGAAGAAGATGACAACTACCAAAATAACTGAAACAGATAAAGGCAGAAGAAGATGACAACTACAAAATAACTGAAACAAACAGATAAAGGCAGAAGAAAATAACAACTACCAAAATAACTGACACAAACAGATAAAGGCAGAAGAAGATGACAACTACCAAAATAACTGAAACAGATAAAGGCAGAAGAAGATGACAACTACAAAATAACTGAAACAAACAGATAAAGGCAGAAGAAGATGCCAACTACCAAAATAACTGAAACAGATAAAGGCAGAAGAAAATAACAACTACCAAAACCAAACCACAAACAGAACAAGAGATGGAGACAAGAACAGAAAGGGGGCAGCCCCTGGTCGTGTTTCCTGGTAACCTCAGTCCATTTTCATCGCCAGTCATCGGGCCCATGCCCTTTGTGTGCAAAATTCATTTTGTTTTCCCCCTAACAATCGTTTTCTGCGCTACGTCATGATAACAACTCACAGCCAGACTCTGTAAGCAGGCACAGCAAAAACAAACCCGCTCTATATCTCTCTTCTTTATTTCCAAAGTCCTTTCCAAACAATAATTCTGTGAATTGTTGCATGGCTAACAAATGCATGTCTAATGAGCAGTCAACGGGTTAGTAGCATGCTAGAGACTAACATGTTGTTAGATTTTCAACAGATACAATTGTCATCATCAAGTCATCACTGAAACAGGGACAGATACTGTGCTGCTAAGTATTTGTGCAATATACAAACACCTGCACCTCCAATGCACTCTCACTACAGAGAATGCGATTTTACCACAAATGCAACGCTTTTAAGAAAAACCATCAACAACTGGAAGTGCACGAGTAAAGATAAATCCTGTTTTTACAACAACAAAAAACCAATCTGAACCTATTAAAAACGAAACAAATGCTGCACTTGTCATACATAGTACATCCTTGAGAAGAGAAGAAGAAAGCCCCTAACATGACACAGACAGGAGTGCCAGCTGAATGCCCAGCACTACAAGCCCGACAAGGGAGGGAAGGAGATGTTGCACACAGAGGACAGGACCCGCCACGTCCCCTCACCCCACCCTCAGAGCAGGGGGAAGACAGGGGGGGACCACAGCCTCGTCCTCAAGCCAGGGCGGCCTGCATGCTCTGGTAGGTGCAGTTGGAGCGCTGGCAGATGGGCTGCTTGCTGTAGAGGCGAGACAGGGACAGGTCCTGCTGGCAGCTCTCGCACGCCTTGGGGTGAGTGTGCTGGAAGCGGGGCAGGCCGGCGGAGCGCCAGGCCTGACTGATGGACTCCACAAAGTAGTTCATCATCTCCTTGGTGTGGTGGGCCGTGGGGGCCAGACGCAGGCGCTCGGTGCCGCGGGCTACCGTGGGGTAGTTGATGGCCTGGACGTAGATCTTGTACTTGCTCATGAGCTCGTTGGACAGGGCTGTGGACACGGCTGCGTCCCCAACCTGGGCAGATCCACCCAACAAAGAAAAACATCCAAAAATGAAGGAAGGGTTTCCAGGGCTGGAAAATGTCTTCTCTAAAACTCTCCAGCAAAAGCACAGTGAACACTTCAGTTTGGGCCCAGACCCACAGTGAGTTAGCTAGAGGCTCTCTGGGAAGACTGAGACTGCCCAATCCTGCATTGACCACTCATGAATAAGGCTTACAGTATTGCTCAAATCACCTGACCAACACTGCAGGTGTCTGTACCTCTCAGGCCCGGCTGCTACCTGGCTATAGCGTAGCGTGATAGGAAGTGAAGAGTCCAGAGGTCTCAATGCCAGATACACTTCAATAGCATCATTATTTCATCATCCTCATTGCCAATGATTACCATGCCATTTAAAGACAATCCCCCACCCCACGTCTCTGTGACAGGGTGGCCCTGTTGCTGTGGTTTATTCCTGGCGACCCTAGCTAGTTTCAGGTCTTCTACACGTCCATGCCTGTGGCGAGCTGCTGCCAAAGTCTTCACAGTCAGGAGAATCATAGGTGAGGGTGGCGGGAGGTACCTTGAGCTAGTCATCACTACAGGTGGGTCAGTCTGCTCCGTGACTGACTAACTGATATTGTCGTCAGTAGGGGGCTTAGCATGCTATGTCCTGCATGTGTTGGATCACAGCAAATATCACTGAACATGACTGCAGTGCAGAGCCCTTCTGGCCAGTGGCCTCACAGGGGCCATACTGACAAACTGCCCATGAACTTCTGGCACTGACCATATATGGCAAGCCTGTGTATGGCTGGGGTGGAGAGACTGGAACAATGGGCATGGGAACAACAGGACAGCAATGTCACCAGAGGTGACCTTATTCAAAGTCTGAGCTTGCAGGGAGAGAACAGGGCATGACTCCTCCCTCCCTCCCTCCCATGAAATACACAGTTCCTTTCCAATCTTCATCCTGCGTAACACAACACAGCACAACACAACACAGCACAACACAACACAGCACAGCACAGCACAACACAATACAACACAGCACAACACAGCACAGCACAACACAGCACAACACAACACAGCACAGCACAACACAGCACAACACAGCACAGCACACCACACACACAGCAGTAAATGTGAACCAATGCAATAGAGCGTAAGAATGACATCAGCAAGGACGGAGGAGCAGAGCAGCCTGGTGGTCACAGCACTGGCTAGTGATGGGGTGACACTTGCAGGCTGAGGGTTGATGCCTGCCTGCCTGCCTGCCTGCCTGCCTGCCTGCCTGCCTGCCTGCCTGCCTGCCTGCCTGCCTGCCTGTGCTGGGGCGTTACCCTGCACTTCACTGAATGAAGGCAGCCTGCATTCCCCTGCCCTGCCCTGCCCTGCCCTGCCCTGCCAGTGGTCTGAGGGACGTCCTACACGAGGCGCTCTCATCCCCCAACACACACCGCACCTTGTGGGCACGACTCCAGCTACCAGCGCACCATTCCTACAAGAACACGCCAGCTTAGGCCGGCCAGGGATACGGGCGACACCAACATACCCAGCATGCAACGCGCTACCTGGTGAGGGATGGGCTCTACCAGGCTCGACTAGCCCAGGCCCTGTGGCCTGACCACATCAGAGCAGTGCTCCAAGCCAACGCCTCCTGAAGGAGTTGTTAAGGGAGGAGTGGGGGGGTGTGAGGGAGGAGGACAAGAAGCCACAACGTACGTGGATGGGGATGATGTGGCTGGGGCTGTGCAGGGCGGGGATGCCGGCGTCCACCAGCTTCTCGCGGATGTAGCTCACGTTGGCCTGCTGCTGGCGCCGCAGCTCCCGCCCCTCCGCACTGGCCAGCACCTGCACAAAACAGCCGCACTTCAGAAAACACTTCAGAAAACACTTCAGAAAACAGCAGCACTTCAGCAAACAGCGTCACTTCAGAAAACACTTCAGAAAACAGCAGCACTTCAGCAAACAGCCTCACTTCAGAAACACTTCAGCAAACAGTGGCACTTCAGAAAACACTTCAGCAAACAGCGACACTTCAGCAAACAGCCTCACTTCAGAAAACAGCGTCACTTCAGCAAACGGCGTCACTTCAGAAAACACTTCAGCAAACAGCGTCACTTCAGAAAACACTTCAGCAAACAGCCTCACTTCAGACTAATTCAAACAATCTCTCACTCTCTCTCTCCCCCTCCCTCCCAGAATGCGAAGACAGACCAGAAACCACCCAACCTGTTGCCACTGCCCTCTGTTCTGGTGCCCTTTCACAAAAGGATGGAGGGACAGGACATAGGTCAACAGACAGACAGGCTAACAGACAGACTGACCAACAGACAGACTGACAGGCCAGCAGACAGACAGGCCAACACAGACTGACCAACAGACAGACTGACAGGCCAACAGACAGACAGTCTAACAGACAGACCAACAGACAGGCCAACAGACAGACTGACAGGACAACAGAGAGGCCGCCAGACAGAGAGGCTACCAGACACATACAGACAGGCCAACAGACAGACAGACAGGCCAACAGACAGACAGGCCAACAGACAGGCCAACAGACAGACTGACAGGACAACAGAGAGGCCGCCAGACAGAGAGGCTGCCAGACACATACAGACAGGCCAACAGACAGACAGACAGGCCAACAGACAGGCAGACAGGCCAACAGACAGACAGACAGGCCAAGAGACAGACAGACAGGCCAAAAGACAGACAGACAAGCGGACGGACCTTGATGGAGGCCAGACAGCCGGCCAGGACGGTGGGGGGCAGGGCGGTGGTGAAGATGAAGCCGGAGCCGTAGCTGCGAATCATGTCCACCAGCCTGGCCGACCCCACGATGTAGCCCCCCATGTTGCCAAAGGCTTTGCCTGGTCAAACACAGGCCAGCACAATAACCAACCAAACTAAACAACACACAGAGTCACCACACTGACCGACTTTTCCAAGTCCTGTAACCCCCACCTCCCACCCCCCAATGCCGACTCTCTGACCATCAGAGGGACAGCCAGGTCAGGTCAGTTTAGCGGTGTGGGCACACATTCAGGTGACACATTTCATGTCATTTCTTTCTGTTCTTCTGTTCAGTGTTTGTGCCATACATAACACTGTCCATCGTTCCACCAGTGACCCCCCCCTGCCTATATCTGATGAGGTGATGGCCCCTGGACAACAGATGCTGACAGATCTGATGGGGGGTGATGCTGGAGGCTGTGCTGTGTTGTGCTGTGTTGTGATACTGATAGTGATCTGTTCATTTACTGCCACCCCCTTCCCTCCCTGTGTCCCTCCCTCACTGGTAGTGAGTGGTACAGCCTACAGTGTCAACAGCTGTTGCCTTCAGCCTGACACTGACATACAGCAACAAAACAGACAGACAGACAGACAGACAGACAGACAGACAAAGTGGTGCGAAATAAAACACAGGTATTGGAATCCTTACACTGTGCTCTACACTTCCTTCAATCCTTACAGTCAAGTGCTTCAATTTGTTTGTTTTCACAAGATTCAGCACTATATAAATTCCATATATTATTATTATTATTATTACTATAACACATTCCCTTAGTGACGACTGAAGACATAACATGACAGTGAGCAACTGCCCCAATGATGTACCACAAAGCTACAAGACAACCCCAGCTCAGCCCAGTCTACTACTGCCTTACAGCCCAGTCTACTACTGCCTTACAGCCCAGTCTACTACTGCCTCACAGCCCAGTCTACTACTGCCTTACAGCCCAGTCTACTGGTGGCTTACAGCCCAGTCTACTGCTGCCTTACAGCCCAGTCTACTACTGCCTCACAGCCCAGTCTACTACTGCAGTCTACTACTGCCTCACAGCCCAGTCTACTGCTGCCTCACAGCCCAGTCTACTGGTGGCTCACAGCCCAGTCTACTGCTGCCTCACAGCCCAGTCTACTGCTGCCTCACAGCCCAGTCTACTGGTGGCTCACAGCCCAGTCTACTACTGCCTTACAGCCCAGTCTACTGCTGCCTCACAGCCCTGTCAGTCTACTGGTGGCTCACCGAGGGTGCCGGAGATGATGTCCATCTTGTGCAGGCAGTGGTCCTGCTCCCCCACGCCGGCTCCATGCTCCCCGTACAGCCCCACAGCGTGCACCTCGTCCACAAAGGTCAGGGCCCCGTACTTGTGGGCCACGTCACACAGCTCGTTGGTCGGGCAAATGGAGCCTGTGTACACAATATCACACAATATCACACACACACAATATCACACAATATCACACACACACAATATCACACAATATCACACACACACAATAACACAATATCACACACACCACACAATATCACACACACACAATATCACACCCACACACACAATCACACAATATCACACACACCACACACACACAGAGCCATTCCCCTGTTACTATATTTTATAATCCAGACTTCCAAAAGTAATGACTTTTGTCTATGCCATAATACACCGATTTTTAACAACAACAAACAACAGAGAAAGAGAGAGAGAGCAAGAGAGACCCCTCAACCGCTACCAACGAAACAAAGCATTTTGGCACTTTTCACTGGACTGAACTGATAGACGTATGGCATTACAACTTTTCACTGGACTGAACTGATAGAAGTATGGCATTACAACTTTTCACTGGACTGAACTGATAGACGTATGGCATTACAACTTTTCACTGGACTGAACTGATAGAAGTATGGCATTACAACTTTTCACTGGACTGAACTGATAGACATATGGCATTACAACTTTTCACTGGACTGAACTGATAGAAGTATGGCATTACAACTTTTCACTGGACTGAACTGATAGAAGTATGGCATTACAACTTTTCACTGGACTGAACTGAGAGAAGTATGGCATTACACAATATCTCAGCTGAGGCCAACACTTACAGTACTGTCCCATTTGCTCGAACACAAAAAACAAATGCTAACAAACAAAACCCCAAATAGACAAACATGCCCAAGAAAACATCAGTTTGTTCATTTATATATAGCCATATATTGTGTAAAACCTGAATGTTGTTTGCAATCATCCATTTATATAAATCCATATACATATATGTCAAACATGTATCTTGTATGCAGTCTCTCTCTGCATGAAAGATGTGATGCTCGACTGTTACACAGTAGAACCTTCTGTACATACGTCTGATACCTCTTTTCTTTTTTCCATTCCATGATGTATTTTATCCTTTCACTTTATAGAATGCTGCGCTTACAAACTACACACATTTCTCCGATTTGAGGCACTATCTGCATCTGTATTACAAAAAGGACAGATGAAGGACGTACCGTCCATGGAGTGGACAGTCTCGAAGGCCACGATCTTGGGGATGCTGGGATCCACCGACTTCAGCAAGGACTCCAGATGGTCGGGGTCGTTGTGGCGGAAGATGTGCTTCTTGGCCCCGCTGTTGCGAATGCCTTGAATCATGGAGGCGTGATTGCCCGCATCCGAGAAATAGTGCATGCCTGAAAATGACACAGGTCAGAGCACATTTGAGATTTGTTGTGATAAACAGAGCAGTTGGGGAGAGGAGCATGGATGACATGGTCTAGTTCAGGGGATAAGCGAGTCCTTCACTTCCATGTTGAGGTAAAGCAGCACAGCAGTAGGAGCGAGAAGAGTGGACGACATGGTTTACATCAGGGGATGAGTATGCCCCCCCCCCACCACCACACACATGCAAACACCAAAACCCTATGTGCATACCCTGATCTTTACATACTGATCAGAAAGAGGACTGTCAGTGACTGGCAACATCCATCCATACATTACATTACATTACATTACATTAAAGACAGACAGACAGACAGACATATGAGGAATCAGTTCCTGTGACACCCTAGGGTAGTGCATTCCACATGACGGCAGCCATGTAACAGAACACTGGCTGGCTGCCTGGCCTTGGTGCTTAGCACTGGCTGGTGGGTGATGGGCAGGGACAAACAGACAGACAGACAGAGAGACCTGCCGCAGAGAGACCTGCTGTAAAGAGAGAGAGAGAGACCTGCTGTAGAGAGACCTGCTGGAGAGAGACCTGGAGAGAGAGAGAGAGACAGACAGACAGACAGAGACAGAGAGAGAGACAGAGAGAGGCCTGTAGAGAGCGCGCCTTACCTGGCAGGGCCTGGCCGAGGGTGTAGAGGGTGGTGTCGTTGGCCACGTAGCAGGAGGTGAAGACCAGGCCGGCTTCCTTGTGGTGCAGCTGGGCCACCACCGCCTCCAGCTCCTCGTGCAGGGGAGAGTTGCCAGAGATGTTGCGCGTGCCCCCGGCCCCAGCCCCGTGCTTCTCCAGGGCCTCCCTGCCACGCCACGCCACACGTCACCTCACGTCACATCACCTCACGTCACCACACGTCACGTCACACCACACGTCACATCACATGTCACGTCACGTCACGCCACGCCACGCCACACGTCACCTCACATCACCTCACGTCACCACACGTCACGTCACACCACACGTCACATCACATGTCACGTCACGTCACGCCACGCCACGCCACACGTCACCTCACATCACCTCACGTCACCACACGTCACGTCACACCACACGTCACATCACATGTCACGTCACGTCACGCCACGCCACGCCACGCCACACGTTCAACCCTCACATCAACCTCACGTCACACCACAACATCACAGTCACGTCACATCACCAACACACCGTCCACATCACATGTCACTCACACGTCACGCCATACCCACCCACACTCACACACATCACATCACATCACACTCCCACACTCACTCACATCCACATCACACCACACGTCACCTCACAGTCATCACATCACACCACACGTCACCTCACAGTCACCCACGTCACTCACACACGTCACACTCACACCACCACACGTTACACCCTCATCACTACACGTCACGTCACGTCACGTACCACACGTCACCTCACATCACGTCACCACACGTCACGTACACACACTCACCAATCACACATCACAGCACGCTCCACACCATACGTCACCACGTCACACTCACCTCACGCTCACACCACACTCACGATCACGTCCACACATCACGTCACCTCACATCACGTCACCCCTACAACTTCACACCACACGTCACTCACATCACTCACCACACTCACACCACGCACCCTAATCACGTCACGTACGTCACACCACCTCACTACGTCACATCCACAGCGTCACCTCACGTCACGTCACACCCACACGTCACCTCACCTCACACCACATGTCACTCACCTCACGTCACACCACACGTCACGTCACACCACACGTCACCTCACATCACCTCACGTCACAGCCTTGACTGATCACACGTGACAACACTCCCCCACACACACATAACCCCACAATGGGTCAGCTTACCCACTCAAATTAAAAATCACAGGTGACAACACTCCCCCAGCCACACTTAACCCCACAATGGGTCAGCTTACCCACTCAAATTAAAAATCACAGGTGACAACACTCCCCCAGCCACACATAACCCCACAATGGGTCAGCTTACCCACTCAAATTGCCGCCCACTGACACAGACCCATGAAACAGTGTTCTCCTAATGTTGTTGGGTTTTTGTTGCTGCTGCTGTTGTCTTTTGACTATGGTTTCTCCCTCAACTCTCAGGACAATCACTGGGGCACTGCACTGACACTTTCAGCCCGGGCCTCATGAACACAGCAGACCCATGAATGCTGGGTGCCATGTTCTACTTTTGTCATCAATGCCACGGGCTCTTTCTCTGATTTGTGTGTGTGTGTGTGTGTGTGCATGCGTGTGTGTGTGTGTGTGTGTGTGTGTGTAATTAACACCGTAAGAAGTGACCTTTTTGCTTTCAATAATGTATTCTGTATAAAAATGTGTACACTAAATACCCATGCATGAAAGTGCCAAAATGTATGCATTAACACACAAACCCTCTCTCCGACACACAAAAACACACTCATGCACATATGCATGCACACACACACACACACACACACACAGAGCAGAACTCACACAGCCTGCCCAAGCTCCCGCACCCCGACAGACAGACAGGCAGACAGACAGACAGACAGACAGACAGGCAGGCAGACAGGCAGACAGGCAGACAGGCAGACAGACAGGCAGACAGACAGACAGACAGACAGACAGGCACAGACAGACAGGCAGGCAGGCAGATAGACAGACAACAGACAGACAGGCAGGCATACAGACAGACAGACAGATAGACAGACAAACAGACAGACAGGCAGGCAGACAGGCAGACAGACAGGCAGACAGACAGACAGGCAGACAGACAGACAGGCAGACAGACAGACAGACAGACAGACTGCTGTGCGTACTTGACGGCGTTGAGGACGGTGGGGTGCCAGCTCATGCCGTGATAGTCGTTGCTGCACCAGACGGTGATGTCGCTGACCCCGCCCGTGTGCTCCTGAGCCAAGGGGAAGTTCTCAGCAGAGCGCATCACCTTGCGGAAGGTGCGGTAGGTGTGGTCCAGCTTCTTCTTCTCCAGCTCCTCCGCAAAGAACTCCTCGTACTTGAAGCCTGTCTCTGTGGACAGTGGAGAGAGAGAGTGAGAGTGAGAGTGAGAGGGTGTGTGTGTGTGTGTGTGTGTGTGTGTGTGTGTGAGTGTGTGTGGTGTGTGTGTGTGTGTGTGATGTGAGTGTGTGTGTGTGTGTGTGTGTGTGAGTGTGTGTGTGTGAGTGTGTGTGTGTGTGTGTGTGTTGTAGTGTGTAAGTGTGTGTGTGTGTGTGTGATGAGTGTGTGTGTGGTGTGTGTGTGTGTGTGTGTTGGTGGTGCTGTGTGTGTGTGTGACGTGGTGTGTGTGTGTGGTGGTGTATGTGTGTGTGTGAGTGTATGTAGTAGTATGAGTGTGTGAGTGTGTGTGTGTGTGAACGTGTGTGAGCCAGAACAGAGCAACGGCAGGAAAACATGGGCATGGACAGACAGGTCTTTTTTATTTTATTTATTTTATATCGAGGATAATGGAATGAGCACTTATGTGCTTTTTTACATTCAGTCCTCATGTGCATGTGGTTTTGTAAATTCTGTCATCTGTTCCCAACGGCACACAATGGCCTAATCTTACGAAAAGCAGAACAGGATTTAACGTGTGCGCAAGATGTTCTGCGTGCATTCGCACACGGGGCCTCAGTTTATAGTCTCATCTGAAGGACTGTTGGGGAGAGTGGAGTCTGCACTGATGCTAACTCCAGGGGGAAAAATCCCCTCAAACAAGCATCTTGGTTATGGCCTCATACTGTCAGATCATGAGCTCCACACCACCAACCACTAGGCTATCCCCCCCCCCCCCTGAAACGTGAGTGTTTAAGGGCCACCACCCTCCCTCCCTCCCTCCCTCCTCACCTTGCATGTCCACAGGGTCTTCCTCCATCATGATGGTGTCTTCCTGCTGCGCCTGGCTGGTCATGCGGATGGACGTCATCTCGTTGCTCAGGAACGGGCACTTGGAGGACGCTGCAACAGCCACATGTTGGGGTCACAGTCTTGCTTGGCGATTTCTGCTTTTAAAGGCTTTTTCTTTGGGGGGAGGGGGGTGGGGGGTTGTGTGCAAAACTTCTTTTTTTTTTCTTCAAATGACCAGGAGAGAATCAGAGATTCAAAAGAAAAATTTTTGCAGATTCGAATTGTGAGATTTTATTTCACTGTTTTTTCATATTGAAAAATTACAAATTCTTTCATCTGACACAGAACATTAGCATTACTATAATATAATGAAAAGTGGTGCCACAATTAAATCTACGATAAAGTGTAATAATCTGTCCAAAATGAATGACAGTGACAACGAGCATAAAGGAATACTTATGCTGCACATGGTGTGTAAGTAATTACAGCAGCAAAGGAACAAGCCATTTCCTTCTTGTCCATATTTCACCCTCTTCAAAAAGTGATACTTACAGCAGACAATGACATCATGTTGGCGTTTTTTTTTTTCAAGCCATCAGTCTAAGATCCTGATTTTTATAAGTTACTTTAAATCACACATTCCTTCATCCCTATTTCATCCATCCATCCCACCATCAACCCATCCATCAACCATTCATCCACCCACCCATCCGTCCATCATCCACCACCACCTCCCTCCCTCCCTCCCCCCCCCCCGTGCCCCCTGACCTTCAGTCAGGCCAGCAGCAGTGACAGCCTGGGTGTTGGAGGTGGTGGACACGGCACGGGCCGGCCCCTTGGACAGGGAGGTGCTGCTGGATCCTCCACTGCTCTGCTGCGCTGCCCGCTGCTGCTGCCCGTGCTGGTGCCGCTAGTGGAGCCGCTGCTGGTGGCGGCGGTGCTGGAGTGGGCGGCCACGTTGGTGCGCGCCATGATGGGGCACATCTTGGCCATGTTCAGCAGCTGCGGGGCACACTGCCGAATGGCAGCCCATGGAGAACTTGTTCAGGAAGGGGCAGGCCAGGGAGCTCATCTTCAATCAACCAACCACTGCTGCTGCAGCTGGCAACACAGGCAAGGCAAGAACCACACTTAGACATGTATAAAATCACCTGTCAGGGGAGAGAGAATATCTGTCAGGGGAGAGAGAATATCTTTCAGGGGAGAGAGAATATCTGTCAGGGGAGAGAGAATATCTGTCAGGGGAGAGAGAATATCTGTCAGGGGAGAGAGAATATCTTTCAGGGGAGAGAGACTATCTTTCAGGGGAGAGAGAATATCTTTCAGGGGAGAGAGAATATCTGTCAGGGGAGAGAGAAGACAGCTGTGTGAGTGACAGAAGTGGTTTGATTACACAGACTTGTAGTTGAAGCCTCTTCCTCAGCTTAACACCCTGGGGGTCCCCCACATCATGCACTGTGTCTCACTCTCCGCACTCGGGCATCACTGTGGGAACATACACACACACTGGGTGACAGGCCTGACTGTATCTTCATGACTGTTTTCAAGGTCCTCACCATAAGTATGGGCAGCCATACTCTGTCCATGAGGACTGTCTATCTTCTAGGAGAGTGCTGGATGCTATGCTGACAGTTGTCACTTTCAGGGCGAAGGAAATCTCCCCATTGACAGCTCAAAGCATAACAGTCTAGTGCAGGCTTTGGCATGTAGCTGACATCCATAACTGACAAAGCTTTTGGCCTGGGCCAAATCTCTGCTGATGGGTAAGTTCTTCACTGGTTCAGTGGTTGTGTCTTGCACAAGAGAAAACCAAAAGAGCTTTGATGTTTTTTGCTGTTGTCAGCTTTTCTGTCTTATTTCATGCCTTCCCAATTCATTCCCTGTTTCTTTTTTCTTCTTTCTTTTTTGAAATCTCCTCTTTCAAGTTACATACAATTCTAAAGAAGAAAAAAGATAAGAAGATAATTGGTGGGAAAAAAGTGTGTCTCTCTTTTGGGCTCTCTCAAACACACACACACACACATGCAAGCATGCACACATGCACAGATCCATGCACACACACATATATACATGCACACACACACATATCCTCCCATCCATGCACACACACAGACAAACACACACACACACACACACACACACACACACACACACACAGCCATTAAGAGAATACTCCTGTGTAGGTGTATGTTTTATTAGTTTCACACTGCCATGAAGTCCACCCCCCACCCGTGTCAAAAAGCTAGTACCTCTATCAGCAGTGACAATCAAGGTTAATGTTCACTACTCTCTCTCTCTCTCACTCTCTCTTGACAGTTAATTTATGAGTTTATGAAAAAAAAAGTGTCTGCCACCCCCCCCCCCCCCTTAAAAAAAAAAAGTAGGTATAGTTATACTGTGTTCAACCATACTGTAGAGGATATTTCGTTGTTTTCACTTCTGGTTGTTTTCTTCTCAAAACAGATATGTGTAATGGTAGGAAAGGAGGAATTCTGTAGGGCTTGACTCTTTTGTCCTTTGCTTCATCATTTTTCTTGCAGATGTAGGCTAATGTATGTGTGTATGTGTGTGTGTGTGTGAGTGTTGTGTGTGTGTGAGTTTGTGTGTGTGGTGTGTAGTGTGTGTGTGTGTGTGGTTGGGGAGAGAGACAGAAAGAGAGTGTGTGTGTGTGAGAGAGGTGTGTGGTGTGAGAGAGAGTGTTGGGGAGAGAGAGGTTGGGCGTGAGTAGAGTGCGTGTGTGTGTGTGTGTGAGAGAGAGAGAGAGAGAGAGGAGAGGGGGAGGGGGAGGGGGGCAGACAGACAGGAGAAAAACAGAGACAGCCAGCCCTTTGAATAGCCCACCTTAAGCAATGACAATAAATTCTTTAAAGCGTCAGAGAGAGAGAGAGAGGAGGGGGGGGGGGGGAGATTGTCAAATAAGGGCAAAGTAGCTAACAGATTGGACACCTGTAGTGTATAGGGCTCATCTGGCTCTATTATTCAGAGTTACACACACACACTTAACTGGCCCACAGCCACAAGGTAGGCAAGTACTGCAATCACTGGAGCCAGTGCTGGATCGGAATCCTTTTCCTTTCCTGTTCAGCCCGGCCAGGACCGGCCTACGTGCTGAATGGCAAGAAGTGGCATGCTGCTGCTAAAAGCCTGTTACATGATGTGGTGTGATGAAACTCTTTTACCCTAGGCTATAGGCCTAACCTAGACCTACACACAGAGGAGAGGGTGGGCACAGACACTGCACTGAGATGCTAGCTGATGATACCATAGGCCTACCACTTGCAGAATCACGAAAATGAAGAGACTTTTTTTTTTAATGGGGGGGAGGGGGACTATCAAACGAGACAACAACGCAGCATCGGTGATACTTCCCTCTCTCTCCTTCTCTCCCTCTTTCGCTCTCTCTCTCTCTCTCTCTCTCTGCGAGCAGAGACTGAACACAGTTACGTAAGATGTTCAAAGGGGGGTGGGGGGGAACTGACAGACAGACAGTAGGCTACAGTTGCTAGACCAGAATCGACAGCAGCCTATTGATGTGTGTGTGTGTGTGTGTGTGTGGCCTACGTGACTATGGCCCCGTGCAGCATGAAGGCATTGCTTGACAAGGCTATTAGTCTAGCATTAGCCTGCTAGGCTACATGTATGTATAGTCATGGGGCCTGGCTTGCTTACTACTTCTGCTACCCTAATGCTGTTCTACATCGTTTGCCGCTTTTCAACATTCTGTGTTTCTACTGTAGCTGAACTTTGCTCTAGGTTTTATATGTTGTTTGCTTTTTGTTGTTGTCAGGTCTTCTATGTCTTTATTTCATGCCTTCCCAATTCATTCCCCGTTTTTGTTTTGTTTTTATCTCTTCTTTCAAGTCATACACAATTCTTTAAACAATTTTTGTTTATAGGAAAGAAAAAAGAAACAAAAACATAATTGCGGGAGGGGGGGGGGGGGGAGCCAGTCTCCACTTATCACCACTACTTATCATGTAAAGGTTCCTCACAATTCGTCAGACGCACTAGTATAGGCCTAGGTTCTAGATTAGTACAAAACAGAAAATCAAGTTTGGTTCATTACCAGCATAAACGGGGGAATCTGTGATTAAGCGCTTTGATTTGTCTGTGCAAGATACAGTGCTATATAAATTCCATTTATTATTATTATTATTAGTTATTCAGTGCCAGGCTACGAGAGAGAGAGAGAGATTTCAGAATAACACCAATAGGCCTATACATTAGGGAGAAACCAGAAGACAGGGACAGGTCAGGACAGGATGGACGATCGAGCCAGGAGCCAGTCCACTGCGTAACGCCTAAGCTAGGTCCATGTACAACATAGGTAGATAGATAGATAGATAGGTAGATATACACGGAATGAATGCCGTGATGTGTTCACTGAAGCCATAAATCCCCGCGGCCTTGTCATATGACGCTGAAAGTGGACAGGCAGAACCACCACCACCACACCCACCCCCACCCAAAAAAAAAAAAAAAAGAAAACCACACACACACACACACAGTGTTTTCGCTAGACTAATGATGTTAGGAAGTGCGTCAATGGTCATAAAACGGTCATATGACGTGTGACGGTGATAGAGGAAGAACTGTGTGTGTGTGTGTGTGCGTGTGTTACAAAAGGGAAAAGGCGTTTAGTTGTGGCCTAGCCTAGTGTTCCATGTTGCTCAAAACTTCCCTCCCCTCTCCCGCTTTGCCTCACAGCTGAAGCCATTCTGAGAACTGCGCTTTAAGAAGCAATGCACTGTTGATGAAGTACTGAAGCTGCCACTGACTGCCTGCCAGTGTGCTTTCTTTTTCAAGGGACTGGGCAGGGTGGACTACACACACACACACACACACACCACATTCATTCATTCATTAAATGTGATGGTCCAGCTGACATATCAGTCATGCATGTTGTTGCTGCTGTATTATCCAGAACATGGATAGCCTGCCTACTACCCCCTTGAGGGGAGAAGGGAGCTTTGTTAGGCCTACAGCAAAATCGCCCACGTCATCACACAGTAACTCAGAACGCTGACCTTAGAAATGCATGGGGGGAGCAGAGACAGACAGACAGACAGAGACAGAGGCAGAGAGAGCTAGAAAGAAAAAGAGAGTCAGTCAGACAGACAGAGATATTTTGTGTGTGTGGTGCGCGCGTGTGCAAAGATCCTGATATAAAATGCACACCCCATTTCGTTTGCGTTCCAAAAAAGATTTGTAAAAATGAAAACAAATCAATCATAGAAAAGATATAGGCCAAATGACACCCAGAAACTGAACGTCATGAGTACAAGTGCGTCATTTTATTTCCGTTAAAAACAATTTCAATACTTAATGCAACAACAATTAAAACAAAATCTGCAACAAAAAACAAAAAAATCGTTTGCACCTGATTAAAAACAAGACAGAAAAACTACAGCAAAGCATAGCAAAGAAAAAGACTTCACTGTGTAAAAATGCCTGCTGCTAAAAGACAGAAAGGACTCGTGATCCCTAGGGCAAGCAGCAGAAACATAACCCCAGATGGGCGTGTTGTGTAGAAACAGCAACAGCAACAAACAGAAACAGCACAGCAACAGCAACTAGCTCTGCCCTGGTCCCTGCAGCTGCAGTCCAGGTGGAGGTGGAGACAGTACCAGCTGCAGTGCCGGCCAACACTTACACACCTCTTTTCACTGGCACACAGGCAAGCAACTTCATTCTCTTTTCTTTTTTCTTTGGTTTTAACCCAATCAAAACATAGCTCTTTTTTGACAGTCAGTCTTCCAGATCCAGCGACAGCAAGATAGTGTCTGTGATTGATCGTTTACGAAAAAGAGAAGAAAAAACCCCAAACCATTGTTCAATCACAAAGCACAACTATTTAGGCCAAGTGACTGTCTACTCATAAACATTCGGGGGCTTATCTACGTTTGTCGCACAATATTTGTTATTGCACCAAGACTTGATCGGTAAAATCGTTTGGATTATTCAGTTTTCTTTTTTTTACCAGTGTTGAGAATTTATTATCAACAGTATGTTTGTAGATTCAAGAATGCATGCGATTCATGTGCAAATGCACTTGGGTGCGTTTGTACTCTTGTCGTACATATGACATACATAATGATGCACTTTGGTGGAAAATAAGAAAGGAGGGGTTGAGTTAAAAACCGTGTTGTCTGCACAAGCTACTTTTAGACACACCTTTCCCAAACACACACACACACACACACACACACAACACACACACACACACACAGGGAAGTCTCACCACGTTTGCAAAAGGCAGTGGGGGGAGATGTCTGGGATTTTTGTTGTTTACTTAGGGCCTACTGAGGGGTCGGCGGGAGTTGGTGCATGTTAAGACAAGCGCTCAATTAAACCTTCGTCTGAATATATCCTGTACACTGTTTCCAGCAGCATTTCTCACTGACTGCCTTCACTGCTGATCCCAATGTGAGTCGTCAGTATGCTCACGTTACAATTCTCTCTCTCTCTCTCTCTCTCTCTCTCTCTCTCTCTCTCTCTCTCTCTCTCTCCCACACACACACACACAGACACGAAAAACGACACCTACCTTGCACACTTCAACGATGACGGTTTCAAAGGGGTAGATAGATAGCTGGGATCTTGCAGCTCCTCCACACGTCGTCAGCGCAGTCGTCCGATTAGATGGGATGTGGCGACAAGTTGGGGGTGACAGCCAATGTCAAAGAAGCGAGTCTGTCAGTCAGTCTCTGGATGTGAGGTGAAGTGTGTGCTCTGCACTGAAAGCGACACACCAATTCTGCAACACCACAAAAACACACCGCCACTTAGGTCAGTCACGCCTTTGACCACAGAGTCAAGGTATACACTCAGGCTATCATCAACATCGGCTAGGAGTTTAAATGAGGAGGGGGGTCCAGCCAGCCACATTAAGGACCCTATGAGCCTTGTCTTGGCCATGTCAGTCTTCATCCATTCCACAGTGGACAACTTGAGCAATCTTATGGAAAGTTATTTGCGAAAAAAAAGCTGGAAAATACTGGATTCTTGTTTGTTTTTTTAAAAAATTGCTGTTGTTCATAAAATTACTTGTATATCTGAACTTCTTTTTGCTATTCGTAGCCCAGCAACAAACGGCCCAAATGAACACCGTGTTTCTCTGTTAACACTACTAATCAGCAGCTGCTCCAGTGAAAGCACTGGCGGACACGTCAAAGGCTTGATGATTCAAGTCAAAATTGGCAATGCTGCAGAGTGGTATCCTTGTGGCCATCATTTTCATAAATCCTCACCGGAACATTTTGGCTCCCAAGACAATGGCAGGAGCTTAAGAAAACGTGTTACCTGAGTGAACTTCTAACTCCTACAAGAAAGCTGCATTTTTGGCTCCAATGACTTTCCATAGCGTTCATCCCGCTCTGAATGGTGCTCCCTTACATCGTTCGATCAATGACAGATGCTGCCTTCATTACCGCTTTTTCCCTCCCCATAAAGCAACCAGAGGAGAAAAGAGACATACGTCATGTTCCACTGTTCTGAGGAAGATTTATGAGCTCTGAATAGCAGCAAATGAGATAGACGTGAGACATAGTGACAGCAAAAGAGAGAGAGATAGAGGCAAGTTATATAGACAGCAAAAGAGAGAGAGATAGAGACAAGTTATATAGACAGCAAAAGAGAGAGAGATAGAGGCAAGTTATATAGACAGCAAAAGAGAGAGAGATAGAGACAAGTTATATAGACAGCAAAAGAGAGAGAGATAGAGACAAGTTATAGTGACAGCAAAAGAGAGAGAGATAGAGACAAGTTATATAGACAGCAAAAGAGAGAGAGATAGAGACAAGTTATAGTGACAGCAAAAGAGAGAGAGATAGAGACAAGTTATAGTGACAGCAAAAGAGAGAGAGATAGAGACAAGTTATTGACAGCAAAAGAGAGAGAGATAGAGACAAGTTATAGTGACAGCAAAAGAGAGAGACAGAGACAAGTTATAGTGACAGCAAAAAGAAAGAGAGATAGAGACAAGTTATATAGACAGCAATAGAGAGAGAGATAGAGACAAGTTATAGTGACAGCAAAAGAGAGAGAGATAGAGACAAGTTATATAGACAGCAAAAGAGAGAGATAGAGACAAGTTATATAGACAGCAAAAGAGAGAGAGATAGAGACAAGTTATAGTGACAGCAAAGAGAGAGAGATAGAGGCAAGTTATATAGACAGCAAAAGAGAGAGAGATAGAGACAAGTTATAGTGACAGCAAAAGAGAGAGAGATAGAGACAGACAGGCAAGCCGACAGACAGACAAGAGAGGAGAAGGGGTTGAGGAGCAGGTCGGGTATTGATCGCAGACCTCAGGAGATCCAACCAGAATCAACTCGTCATCGAAACAGGTGCACCATCATCGAAATAGATATGACAGACAGCAACAACAGAGTGATGCTGTCTCAGCGTTCATACGACACACAACAACAACAGAGTGATGCTGTCTCAGCGTTCATACGACACACAACAACAACAGAATGATGCTGTCTCAGCGTTCATACGACACACAACAACAACAGAATGATGCTGTCTCAGCGTTCATACGACACACAACAACAACAGAATGATGCTGTCTCAGCGTTCATACGACACACAACAACAACAGAATGATGCTGTCCTCAGCGTTCATACGACACAAAACAACAACAGAATGATGCTGTCTCAGCTTTTCATACGACACACAACAACAACAGAATGATGCTGTCTCAGCGTTCATACGACACACAACAACGACAACAGAATGATGCTGTCTCAGCGTTCATACGACACACAACAACAACAGAATGATACTGTCTCAGCGTTCATACGACACACAGCAACAACAGAATGATGCTGTCTCAGCGTTCATACGACATACAACAACAACAGAATGATGCTGTCTAAGTGTTCATACGACAGACAGCAACAACAGAATGATGCTGTCTCAGCGTTCATACGACATACAACAACAACAGAATGATGCTGTCTAAGTGTTCATACGACAGACAGCAACAACAAGAATGATGCTGTCTCAGCGTTCATACGACAGACAGCAACAACAGAATGATGCTGTCTCAGCGTTCAATGAAAAAGAAACCTGGGAACTAGGCTCAAGTTACAGGTACCCAGTTCTACACGACGCCTGTTCCCACTGTGTACCCTGCACCCCTTGAAGCTAGGGCAGCCTGACCCCTCTTCACTAGGCGGCAGAGCAATGGCTTGGCTAGGACGGTACCATGCTAGCAACCCATACCATCAGCCACAACGGTACGCCCTACTCTTCTACCCAAGCTAGGTGGCCTGCACAAGACGTCGTGTTATGCATTGTGCTCCGACACCAGGCCTCAGTTTACAGTCTCCTCCGACACTGGCAACGGAATATACATTGGTCGGAGCCAAAGCTAACATGTGAAGAAAACTCCCCTCAAAAACCGGGACTGGAACCCACACCCTCAAACTAACATGCTCCACCCACTAGGCTACCCTGCCCCCACTAGAGCCAGACAGGAGTTATACAGGCCATTCATCACACAAGAGACCACACTGCTGACACGACCTGCCTGCTACCTCTCTGTCAATCAGGGGAGGGGCTGACAGAGCTCTACATGACCTCTCTTCCTGACCAAAACCAAACTCTCTCTCTCTCTCTCTCTCTCTCTCTCTCCCCTCTCAGCTTCATTCCTAACAAGGAAGTCTAGTATTCCATGCCTAACCCTCTCTGCGACTCCCTCTAATTAAAACAGCCACTGCTTTTAGAGTGCACACCCTGTCTAAATATGGACACAGACTCGTGGCCTGAAAGCAAGGTAAATACCCAGAACAACCTGCTCCGTGAACTCAACACAAAGACTCCCTTTTCAACCCTGAAATGCAGTGTTGCACTGATTCCGATAATTGCTGGGTATAATTTATGTCCCACTACATAACATTATACACAGCCTTTCTTCTCTGAAGTCCGGGTACTTTCCCCATAAAAACACCGCCACAATACATCGTCACCCATATTGGTTTTTCACTTACGTATTGGACCAGACGATGGAATTTAGCTTGTTAAAAAAAAAAAGTCTAGGCGGTGACATTTGGCTTCTAAGCTGTTGCCATGGCCATCTGTCTAATTGGCATTGGTGCGCTCAACATGGACACGAGTTTATCGTGTCATCCCCCAACGACCAAGCAAGTGGTTGCCAAGAGGAAGAAGGTTCAGCAATGAGAAGACATCGCCTGGCTGTTGTCAAGCACTAAAGCATGTCTAGCCTTTGCAAACAGTAACTGCGATGGGAAGCGCGTACAGTTATTCTTAATCCGAGGTTATATCAACGACAGGGCCGACTGTAGATAAACACTAATTACGTTGTCAATTTTCACAACTTAAAGATGGAGCTATGACGTCCCATACACTGATTAGAATGTGTAAAATGCCTTTCAGAAATTAAAAACAAAATAAACCATACTATCAACAACAACAAAACCCAGATGGGGGGGAGTCAATACAGCTACAGCTTGCTGTACACCCGTTCTTCAGGACAGGCGGGTGTATGCTCATCGAGGCATTTTCCTCCTTCAAATCTTTCTCGACCTTCCTGTGGCCCTTGCAGTCGGCTTGGCTATATAACATTATAAGCTATATGAATACTCCAGTATTCTGGCCTTGTACAATGGGGAGGGGGGGGGGATCCTGCATGATTGTAACTGTATATATCTACATTTTCTTCCTTTAAAATCCCCACACACTGGAGGAAATCCCGTATAGAATCCATCATATTCTGTTTCCTTTTAAAATCTGTGTATGCCGCAGGAAGTCTCAAAATCCCTGTACATGTTCAGAGTTCGTTTAATATCTCTCAACATAGGAGGAAAGCCTATATACTGCCCACTATATTCGTTCTTCCCATAGATATCCTCCTACAGAGAAAGAAATCTTGTTGTACCTAATCCTCCTCCATTTTCTCCTTTCAAAACGTTCCCTGCACACACACACACACACACACACACACACACACACACTGCCGTAAGGATAAATAAACATACAACTGGAAGTTCTAAAACCAAAATGGCAACACTGAAAGTTCTTTTTCCATTCCATTTCCTGTGGGTGGACAATCTTGAATGCTTTAGAAGAAACAAAAATCATCCATCGTATCATCTTTCACTGGTATGTATGACCACTGCTATGGAGTTAGATGATTATAGTCTATACTGTATGATCAAAGTGGATGGATTTCCCTTCACTGCCTTACACTGCACACAGACAAAGGACAGAAACTGTATCATACCCGAACTTTCACCCCGACTCCTAGTTTCTCACTTCTGTTGGTTTTGATACAAAGCATTGCTGACTGGTAATGATGTTTTCCCTTTTTTTTAAAAAATTATATTCCATGGTATCAAAGCTTAAGTATAACTATTTTTTTACAGCAAAAACGAAGCAAACAAAATTCGCACAGGGGATGGGGAGTTAAAGAGAAAGGAGAGGTTCTTTGACCAGAAGAAGACGGTTCCCATGTGTGTGGCTGACGCAAAAACCCGTAAAGCTCTTTACATCAAAACAACTCCCTGCTGTGCTGTCAGCTCTGGAGAAGAAGTCAACCCTTAGCCTACCTTACTACCGTCAAGTAACACACTGGCGCCTCACACTGCTTAACCCTTCATCTGGCTGAGAAAACAAACAGAAAACTTGGGCACAGATTAATACAAAAGACCAACTTATTCTTGAAGTCTCTATCTCATCTTTGTGTCGATTGTGCATTGATTATAAAATTAGCCCTTTTTGAATAAATCCTACCAATGTCTTGAGCAATCTTGTAACACTATTTGTCTACCTTCAGCCCACTGTGTCAACAGTTGAAAACTGACCACACTGAGTTTTAATACATATTGGGGAGGGGGGCTACACTAGACTGTAGACACGGAACTAACATGTCAACTTCACTTATCAATGGTGTCCACCTAACACTCTAAACCAAAGAGTTTGGGTACTAGTCCCCTGTTTGCACAGACCAGCCGCTACCGTACAGCAAACTTCACAAATTATGCATTTGGAGATCATGTCGTGTTGCAATAAGTGGCTAATAACCAGGCACGGTATGATGAGTCAATGCGGTAGAGAGGGGACTGTGTGAACACTCCATAAAAGCACACTAGTACTCAACAAGAGTGTGAGAGTACCGAACCAAAACCAAGAGAGACAGAGAGGGAGAGAGAGTACCTTTTTAATGCCAAAGTCAGGAGTGAAGGGAGCCCACACTGAATGGGCTAACACCACAGGGAAAGATCGTTCACCTTATCAATGCAACAGTTTAGCTGTGGTTTGTCCACACACACACACAGTGCAGTGTTGGCTTTTCCTTTCCAGGCGACTTGGGTCTCTGGGTCATAGTGCTGCTAGGAAGGGAAACGGAGGAGGACGGGGGCGGGGGGGGGGGGGAGGAAATAAGGCGTAAACATGTGTTCACACTACCTAGATAATAAGAGTGTATAAGACGATCTCTGTCTATGCCTTAAAGAATGGTGTGAATAAACAGAGATACAAGAACATGCTTTCCAGTAAGCAGCAGCAACAACAAAAGGACAACTAAACGTAACAGGCAGGGCTGGCTGTATCAACGACACACACCGTTGGTTCAGCTCTGGCCGGCGATGTCGGCTTCCTGCCTGCCTTTCTGAACTCCAAGCTCAATACTGTGCATGTGGGTTCATATTTCCACCATGTGATACCACATCCTCCATGGTGGATGAACTCCGAGCTTAACACTGTACATGTGGGTTCATATTTCCATCATGTGATACCACATCCTTCGTGGCTGATATCCTCCCCCCTTTTTTGTCTTTCTCCGCCCCCTACCCCAATTTCAGCCCTCAGACACCCCTCCCCCTCCTTCCCCCCCCCCGGTAGGCCATTATTCCCCACATCCTTTTTCCTCCTTCCTGATCTACCTTACCTACTTAGAAATATCGTGATCATACCTGGTAGATATTTTTAGAGAGGGGACGGGGAGGGGGGGTGGAGGGGGGGGGGGGCATATGACCTACCATTTTTTTTGCACTTTTGTTGGTTTAAGTAAATCCTTAACATGAACATGTGCACTTGGATTTGTTAAGGGAAAAGGGGGAAGGGAGGGGAGGATAATGTGGTCATATACACGCACAGACAGAGACAGTACAGAGTGACCGAGTCAGAATAAAAGGGAGGAAGGGAGATAGAGTAAGACAGACAGCGAGACAGACTGAAAGAGCATTCAGTTCGTTTTGGAAGCGTCAGTGAGATCATATCAGTGTACGTGTACGTGATGTGCCGCGGGGCTTTGAAGAATCGTTACAGACATGTGGAGCTTACGAATTACACTGGAAGAAAAATTATGAGGTTACTGAATACACTCCCTCTGTGTGTGTGTGTGTGTGTGTGTGTTTAAGGCGGGGATGAAAAGGAGATCTATGCTGTGCGCCCGTCTATAAGTACAGCTGAAAATGAAACGAGGATACCGCTGAAGCAGCCATAAAAATCCCTATTAGTACATTACACTACTCGCGCATGACAAAGCAGAAATGAAGTTGATGCTACACTGGGGAACTCCTCTTAACCAGGAAGAACAAAACGAATGTCGCCCACACTGCTGCCCTGCCTGCCCTCCTACTTCTCCCTCGCCTCATCACACTCATCTGCTATTACAATTAGACTCCAGCCCTACTTTGCCCTCTCCCCGTTTCATTGCACCTTTTTAACATACGCGCACGCACGAGTGTGTGTGTGTGTGTGTGTGAGTGTGTGTGAGTGTGTGTGTGTGTGTGTGTGTGTGTGTGTGTGTGTGTGTGTGTGTGTGTGTGTGAGTGTGTGTGTGTGTGTGTAAATCGTATGTCAATCATCACATGAATGCCTAAAGTTGTTGTTTGGGTTTGGGTTTTTGGTTTTTGTTGTTTTTTAAATCTAAACTGGAACTTGGACAGTGAACTGCTCTGCCTCACTGTGCTGGGTCACAGGAATAAGGGAGGGAGAGGATATCGAAGGCAATTATCGATATCTATCAGCAGTTGGCCAAGCCCATAAGGAAACTCGCTCAACCGAAGAATTAAGATCCTTCTCATACGAAATACTTAAAAACCCAAACAGGACGTATTTCTTTCTCCATTATGTCCTGAATCATCAAAGCGGAAAATGATTTTAAAGGAAAAAGACATCCCTTCCCCTTCTTACCAAACTGAAAATAGAAATGTGCGTTAAATGCATCAAGAGAGGGGGGAAGGGGAAGAGGAAGGGGGGGGGGGACGTCAGGAACACGCCAATGTCACACAGCCATTGATCATCTGATGTCACTGCTGTTGGATTCAGGGGGACTGCCAGCTTGTATCAAGGGGCTTTTACTGCTCTGGCTGGTCCTAAAGGAACACTTATCCAGAGCTACATACTTACATCCAATCTAAAGCACTTGTCCCAGAAGACTTGCATGTACATGAATGTGTGTGTGTGCGCGTGCGCATGTTCATGTGTAGAGCAGAGAGAGAGAGAGAGAGAGAGAGAGAGAGAGAGAGAGAGAGAGAGAGAGAGAGAGAGAGAGAGATCTACTGGCAATACTCATAAACATCTTGCTTTCTTCCAAATTACCAGTAACAACATAAAAGGAAACGTCCACCTGCACAGACTACATCGAAAAAGGGGAGATGATTCGGTGAAGCTGCCTTAAAGAACACTTCCTAATGGTAAATGGAATCCACACAGAAAACCGAACTCTCAAGATCTGTCTCTTTTAAAGATGCTTGCTTCCGACCTGTATCTCATTTCATAGAGACTTTTTCAGAGAGATAATGACCCGACTTCTCCGTTTAACTCCTTGAGGAGTCAGAAACACCACATTTGGAACTTTCAGGCAGTGTGTCTTGGGAAAATCGAATCTAGCGGCGCACACTCTCTTGCCAGATTGCATGCTGGGTATGTCCCTGTCATTCCTACCACCGGCTACACCTGCCCTACTCTTGCGTGGAAGAGGGGTGGGCTTCAAAAGGGTGGGCAGAATGGTCTTTCCGTGTGAAGCGTGTGACCTCGGGTAAAAGCCTCCTATCCTCGGCAGGACTTGCAGCGGACTGCAGTCAGAACTGACTGGAGCTCCTCAGACCTGTGTGGAGGAAAATCCTCTCCAACGGTCAGCTCAGCGAGGACTCAAACCTGCGCCCCCAACCAAACATCAGATGACAAGTCGACGTACCAACCCTGGGGGCCCCTCAGCAGGGCTGAGACAGCACATAATGGTGCTGCGGGGTGTAGTTCAGAAAGCTCTAACTGCAAATAAAAGTGGGGAGAGGTCATCAAGTTTGGGGACAGTGTCAGCCTCCTCAAGATTTATGACGGTCTCTGGGTTACACTCAACCCTTCCTTACTTTCACCTTTGAGGCTCGACGGCAGTATAACCTTGTCTCACACACACACACTCACACACACACATAATTCTCTCTCTCTCTCTCTCTCTCTCTCTCTCTCTCTCTCTCTCTCTCTCTCTGCGTGCGTGCGTGCGTGTGTTAACACCTTGATAGTATGAGCCGAGTCAAAGTAAGTAAAGAGACCTTGCGTAACGGGGACGAGAGAACATCTGTGCACGAAAGAAAGCCTGGCCATTTTTCAGCCATGGCATAATTATTGTCCCCAGCACAGCTCACTACAAAGGCGGGGTTGGTTAATGAAAAGATCAATCACTACCCAGGCCTGAAGCACACCAGCTGTTTCCTCCACGTCATGCATAACCAGTCATTTCCCAACCTCGGCACTTTTCCCCCCTCTCTACAGACGACTTTTGTCTAGCTATGGATGTTGCTTTGGACATTTTTGTCTCTATTTGCTTGGGGGGGGGGGGGTTTCCCCCTTCGTTTCTTATCAAACCTCGATATAAATAAATAAATAATTTTTTTAAATAGCCAAAAATGAATGCTAGCCCATTTTTGACATGTGTATATAAGGGGCTGAGGCACTAGCATGTCTGCGTTCAGGCTGATCTTGGAAAGAGGGGAAAAGCCCAACGCCTAATCCTGCAGCTGCTTGCTAGCTAGCTTCTCTTCTCTGTCCGCCTTCACAATACGTGATGTTGACGCCCTCGCTTTCCCCATTCCATCCTCTCTCAGCTCTCTCATGGGTACCTGTTCATTCATGTGCCTAGTAGTCGTGTACGATACACCCGGGGAACATCTACACAAGTAGACTGGAAGACTTCATGAGTATTCCATACAAACAGTTCTGTATGTGCCTTTTCCACAAGGAGACAGGGCAAGTACTTGCGCAAGTCTCCCTGGGTCCTTGTTCTCAGCTATCACTTCCATCCTAGCGTTCTCTCAACTCATCCACTCACTGCCATCGTCTGCTTTGGACCGTGGTTACAAGTGGGAGGCTGGCTCATCCTGTGATGAGACTGGAGCCTCCTCCATGCCACTGTCTTCCCATCATTAGAAGGCGACATGCATCAGGGATCATGTCAAAACACTTTTTTTTTTCATCTATTCTGTCCCCTTCGAGGCAATGGCTTACCTGTCTTCCAAAGGTGGAATGAGTTTAAACGTGCGTGTGAGATTGTTAATGCCTGTGTTCACCTCCGTGACCTCAGTTCATCATAGGAACTGGAAGAGCAAAAGACAATGGAGATTGGAACCTATGACCCTTGGATCAAGCGACTAATGCCCTAAAACAGGCTGGCTACAACTGGTCACCCAGTTGGGATCAGATTTGGTCACACAGAACGACGGCAATAGCTTTCCTGTCTTTAGGTTCTTTCTGCTCAAAGGCATGGAGTCGTTTCTGTCTCTATGCCTTCATTATTTCCGAAATAACCAGGAGTAGCCTAGGTCATTTCCTGACTCCTGTGGAAGTTTCGGAAGAGCGGGTTGGGTCTAGCTGGGCCTTGAAGGAACGGTGCTAAGCCTGACTGACTGACCACAACGCTGCAGACCTGGTGGCATAGCTCTGTATTTCAGCCACCACTCATCCACTACCTTCCTTTTCTCCCTCCACTGCAGCTGCTGCTCTCCTGCTCTGCCTCATGGGGTAAGGTGGAGGGCAGGGTGGTGGTGTCATGCTCTGTGATGTGTTTCTATGACCTTTCTTTTTTCTTTTTTTTTTTTAAAGCGAGCTTATCTTTTGATTCTTTCTATAGTTTGTGTCTCAGTCTCTTTCTCAACCTCAGCCCAGTTTCAATATTTTTTTTCTTCTGCAGTTCACCTGCATGACTTTTCTCTGACCTCTTCAATAAATCCCCGAAAAGTTAAACGGACACCACCTTTCACTGCAGTGTGCACTGGGCAAGTTGAAACTAACGGAGCCCATCCCTCTCCGGGTCGTCAACTGCATCCTGGGCATGTTCGCGCCATCCACACTACCGGCCATTGGTGGCCTTCTCTTCACCCAAAGGCGGATTTTTTTTTTTAATGAGCACAGGAGCTGCTCAAAGCCGTTCAAACTCGGCTGCTACTTGGGTTATTCCGATGCAAGTGCGCGCATTATTCCGCTGCGTGCGCGCATAATTCTGCTACGTGTGCGTGCATCATTCCGCCGAATGTGTGTGCATTATTCCGCTGAGTGTGCGTACATTGTTTCGCTGAGTGTGCGTGCATTATTCGGTTGAATGTGCACGCCTCTTCCCTCTTCAAACTGCTCAAAAACGTGTCAAAAGGACACACCATTTCAAGTAGTATCCTGGCGCCGATTCTACTCAAAACGCATTCCAACAGCCTCACTGTCCCAAGAGCGGGCCAGACAGTTTCAAGATTCTCATTTCAAGACATCTGTAAACCACAACTGAACGTTTCGCTCTCTGAGTCTAAACCAGTGGACGCAAAACAAAAATTAAAAAAACACACAAATAGACCTAAACAAATAAAACTAAACACTATCGTTGTGACTGAATCAGAGAAAGCATCACTTCCAGTTGTTGTTTTTTCTGTTATGTATATAAAGAACGACAGAAGTGAGGCATGTGCAATAAAAATCAGGAACATAATTATTGAGACTTTGGTGTGGATGCCTAGGTCTAAGATACGCGCAGAACTACGCGCGCGCGCGCACGCACGCACGTACACACACGTACGTACACACACGCACGTACACACACAGGGGAGAGAGAGAAAAAGAGAGAGGAGAGAGGAGATGATGATGATGATGATGATGATGATGACACAGATTCACACACAGATTCATGCAGAATCTGTTAATTATAGCAAACATTCTCTCTCTCTCTCTCTCTCTCTCTCTCTCTCTCTCTCTCTCTCTCTCTCTCTCTCTGTGCGTGCGTGCGTGCGTGCGTGCGTGCGTGCGCGCGCGCGCGCGTTCCTGTGCATATCAAACAGGACGCACAGGCAGACAGACAGACTTAAAGCCTCACAACTGTTGTCAAACTATTCCCAGCTTTCTTCTTCCCCAGAAGCCAGAAGAGAGAAGGTGACTTTCCCCCTGAATGCCTTCAGCTCTTCACTGTACAGACAGTGCAGCAGGAAAGA
>CM054146.1:2968257-2998257 GCA_028751875.1 Rapana venosa
AATTTCTGGGGGAAATTGTTAATAATGTATTTGAAAATAGTTTTTCATACATTTACATGAATACAAATACTATGTTTTCTAATAAACTATTATTACAAGTGAAGACTAACATTTCATTCTATTCAAAACAATTCAAATTCAGATCGGTGCAACTTAAATTCTGTGTTTTGTTTTGTTATGTTATGGGTGTTTATTGTGGGGGGGGGGGGTCTCCAAAACTGAATATGTAATTCAGGTTTTAGTCATATAGTGCTAAAGCATTCATACCACGTTCAAATAATCTATCAATGGGATGCATTTAAGCCAGTATTTTCCTTCCTAGTGATAGTCTGATGCTGAAGACATACTTCCTGGTGAGCTTTTCAACTGTTGTGTAGGGGGGCTACTTTTTCCCCCTACACCTAAAATTTCACACACACACACACACATGCTGTGTGTGTGTGCATGCGCGCATGTGCGTACATACATGCATGTGTGCGTGTGTGTGATTTGTATCCTTTTAATGTCCATTCACTACTTGATAATGGATGTTGACACACCTGCAGTCACACCAATAGTCTCTATCTGTCTCTGTCTGTGTGTGTCTGTCTGTGTGTCTGTCTGTATGTATGTATGTATCTCTCTCTCTCTCTCTCTCTCATGTGTGAGTGTGTGGGGAGGGTGATCTGCCCTTGATAATACAGGCCCAGAAGTTTTTGAGCTCTATGTTTAAAAATTGTTTCAAAATGTTTACTATCATCAATGTTCTGTGTTCTGCGTCAAATTGAGTCTGTGATTTTATCTTTCAACCTGTGAAATTCTTCTATGGTAAAGTTTTGGTTTAGTTTTCTTTTAAAATGCAAGTTTATTATCGTGGGTCAACCAACCTAACCGTGGCCATTCTGTTGACCTGTGCCCCCCTTTCGTGGATGACCTCCAACAGCTATTTCTTTACTGTTCAACGCAGGGATCTAGGCCTGACACCACTCTGTTGACAGCTAAGCTGGGGAGCTGTGTTTGTGTTTGTTTGTTTTGTTTATTTGTTTTTTTCTGGATGGTGGAGCTTTAGTTAAAATTATACTTTAAGTCTGAGCAATCCAAACATCTATGATGTCTTAAAAATGATTATGTCACACAGTGAACTACTTCACATCTTTTTTTTGTTTTTAAAGAAAGAAAGAAAGAACTCTTCAATTGAAAGGATACTCATTGTATGTGGTTTTATTGGGGTTGTTTTGTTGTGTTGTTTTCTTTATTTGTTTGTATCAGGGGCTTTTTCGTTTTGTGTTGTTTGTTTGTTTCTTTAAAATGTAAACAAGCACAATGGGAATATAATTTGCATGAAGGGGATCTGGCTGCACTAGTAAACTGCTACAATGACAGTAGGACAATATGATATATGTTTATGTTTTTTTTCAGTTGTAATGGCAAACAATACACCTAAGAATACAAAATTAAAACCAACATTAGACATAATTCAAAAATGCTTTTGGTGTGGCTCCAATTACCTTGTAGTGTGGCGGAACAGTTTGATGTATGCTACCTGGCCATCAGTGACAGGGCTATGCAGGCAGTCATCACTGACTAGGACAAACATCAGACACTGACAGCGCTATCCAGGCAGTCATCACTGACTAGGACAAACATCAGACACTGACAGTGCTATCCAGGCAGTCCTCACTGACTAGGACAAACATCAGACACTGACAGCGCTATCCAGGCAGTCATCACTGACTAGGACAAACATCAGACACTGACAGTGCTATCCAGGCAGTCATCACTGACTAGGACAAACATCAGACACTGACAGCGCTATCCAGGCAGTCATCACTGACTAGGACAAACATCAGACACTGACAGCGCTATCCAGGCAGTCATCACTGACTAGGACAAACATCAGACACTGACAGCGCTATCCAGGCAGTCATCACTGACTAGGACAAACATCAGACTCTGACAGCACTATCCAGGCAGTCATCACTGACTAGGACAAACATCAGACACTGACAGCGCTATCCAGGCAGTCATCACTGACTAGGACAAACATCAGACACTGACAGCGCTATCCAGGCAGTCATCACTGACTAGGACAAACATCAGACACTCTGACAGCGCTATCCAGGCAGTCATCACTGACTAGGACAAACATCAGACACTCAGTAGGGCTATCCAGGCAGTCATCACTGACTAGGACAAACATCAGACACTCAGTAGCGCTATCCAGCAGTCATCACTGACTAGGACAAACATGAGAGACTCAGTAGCGCTATCCAGGCAGTCATCACTGACTAGGGAGTGGATAGATGATGCTGACAGACCAGACAAAAGAGAATTGCAATAGTCCAGACGTGAAAGAATGAGAGAAGTGACAAGTTTGGCTGTTGCATCTGTGGACAGGTACTTTCGAATTGCACTAATACGCCGTAATTGATAGTAGCACGACTGACAGGTCTGGTTGATGAATTTTTTCATAGAGAGTGTGTTGTCGATAACAACACCTAGATACTTCACAGCAGTGGATAGAAGGACTGATGTATTGCCGAGTTCTATTGAAGCTGTTGTAATGGAAGAGAGTTTGTGTTTGGTCCCTACAAGCATGGCTTCGGTTTTATCTGCATTTAGCTGTAATTTGTTCTGTGTCATCCAGTTTTGAATATCTTCAAAGCGGTGGGCCATATTTGTCAGGAGAGAAGGCAGATTTTCAGGAGTAACACTGCTTTGAATCTGAGAGTCATCTGTGTAAAGATGATGGTTGATTTGATGACGGTTTATTATATGTGACAGTGGGGCAGTGTAAAGAGTGAAAAGAACAGGGCCTAGAACTGATCCCTGTGGGACTCCGCATTCCAGTGTGGCAGGTACTGACACCTGACACAGAACAATCATTCAGCCAGAAAGAAAAGAACCCAAAGAAAAAGAAGAAACATCAATGGCCAGTGCTGCACCCTGTGACCAAACCTGGCAGACTGACTCTTCCACCACACCTCATGTCATCCATGGCATCCACCACTTTCCTTCCAATCAAAATAAACTTCAGTGCCTTGACGATGACTTTCAGATGCATCATCTACACAAAGAACATCTGAAGAACGTCTGATGTGCTATATCAATGACACCAAAAATGCTGTAAAAAATGAACTCAAACTGTTTGTATGTAACAAGATAGATAAACTAAACACTCAAATTGAAGTCCTAACCAGAAAGATATCCCTGCTTGAGGAAACCAATGTCAGATTTGCTAAGGAAAATCACCAATGTCAGACTTGCTAAGGAAAATCACCAATGTCAGACTTGCTAAGGAAAATCAATCTCTCAAAACCAGATGTGGAGCCCTGCACACAGCGTTTAAAAAATTTAGATCCCCTTCATCCGAGAGTAAGAACACCAAGTATCAACACCTGAAGCTGACAGCGATAGTTCATCGCTCCACTCAAACGTTTTGCCCACAGATTCCCAAACCTCTTCTTGTGGAAAGAGAGACTTTGACGAAGATGACCAAACACGACCTACAGTCCAAACCAAACATCTAGTTTCCGAATCCCAAGAACATTCTTGCTGCAGTGTCATTGAAAACAACACAGCTTCACACAACAACGAATCTACAAGGCCTAGTGATGAAGTGTATACTCACTATACTGTCTCTGTCCATAACTTTTTTACTGTACTGGAGAATGAATCAGATCACACCAATAATGACCAACATGACAACAACAGTGCACTACAATCTAGTGGAGAACAAAACACAGTGTTTAAACAGGTAGACATGACAAGAACACCTAAACTTTGACCCTGAGATATCCTCACTCAGAAATTCTCAAAACTTAAAAAGCCATTATTCCTTTACAAAAATTTATCAAGAACATTTATTATCAAATAAAATATAATCTCTCTCTCTCTCTCTCTCTCTCTCTCTCTCTCTCTCTCTCTCTCTCTCTCTCTCTCTCTTCTCTCTCTCTTCTTCCTAAGTACCAGTATTTTGAATAAATACAATATGACTGAATTAAAATCATATTTCACAAACAAAGATTGTTATCTTATACTTCATGGTAGTCCCTCGGTTTTGTGTTTTCCAATCTAGTTATAAAACTTTATGCACCTAATGTATACCATTGATATATCCTATATTCTAATAACTAATTGATTTATGAGTATGTGAGATGTGCATCTAGATTCAGCTGCTTAAATTTGCCTGCAGGTGTTGTTTCAACACCATTTTTGAGGTGAGGGCGAAAAAAGATTAGATTGAAAAGGGGGGGGGGGGGGGGGGGGAGACAAGACTACTTCTGAAAATCACAATATACTTTTGTCTTGGGAGAATTTTTATATTTCTTCACCTCACCCTCAAATAAAAATAAAAATAATAATAATAATAATAATAATAATAATACATCGAATTTATATAGCGCTATATCTTGCAACAAAACAAAGCACTTACATTCATCCTACTCATTCACATGCAGCCAGTTACAATTAATAGGTGGTTGTTTTTTACAAGTTCAAATGTATACACACACGCTTGCACACACGCACACACCTGCACACACACATAAAGGTTTACACTCCGGCAGGGTAATGGGGTTTTGGCTGTTGAGGGCAGGGACAAAAATGAAATGGAACAAGAGGGGAAAATCTTAGCTTTGAAATAAATGTGTCTTGAGATCGGATTTAAAAATAAAAGCATCATAAGAAGGCTTTTGGCGAAGGGAGAGAGGTAGGTCATTCCAGATCAATGGACCGGAAACAAAGAAAGAGCGACGGCCAACGGTGGACTGGTTGAATCTAGGTATTCTTAAGCACAAGGTATCTGCAGCAAAACGGAGGGAACGAGAAGGAGTGTACAGGTGAAGACATTCACAGAGGTAGGAAGGTGCTGTTTTATGGAGGCATTTGTAACAGAGGGTACTGATCTTATAGTTTACTCTCTGTGGCACAGGAAACCAGTGGAGAGATCGCAAGAGAGGAGTAATGTGCTCAGATTTTGTCTTTCTGAGGACTAGATGAGCTGCAGAGTTTTGTATACGTTGAAGGGAGTGGATAGATGATACTGGCAGACCAGCCAGAAAAGAATTGCAATAGTCCAGACGTGAGAGAATGAGAGACATGACTAGTTTGGATGTTGCATCAGTGGACTATCTTGTACTAGCTTCATATAATATATCTTAACTTTCACACATCACACGCCAGAATTCAATCTATCTTCTGGCAATATCTCTATCCTTTCCTTTTGCAAATATCTCTCTCTCTCTCTCTCTCTCTCTCTCTCTCTCTCTCTCTCTCTCTCTCCTCTCCTCTCCTGTGTGTGTGTGTGTGTGTGTGTGTGTGTGTGTGTGTGTGTGTGTGTGTGTGTGTGTGTGTGTGTGTGTGTGTGTGTGTGAGTATCCTCACAGTTATGAAGTATTAGTTTCATTGATTATTACAGAAGTCAGCTTGTGGATTTTTCAATTTTCTTTGTTATCAATTTGCGTTCACTAGTTGTACTGTTATAGAAGGCTGGATTTTTTTTTTAAAGCAACTGTTGTGCTTATTCCTTCACCTTCTGAAAATAAAATTGAATCAATCAATCAATCAATCTCTCTCAGTGAGTCAGTCTCTGCCTACCTCTGCCTCCCTCCCTCCCTCTGTATAGTGGAGGTCTTACAGGTGAAGAATATATATATATATATATATATATATATATATATATATATATA
The DNA here is from genome assembly GCA_028751875.1 of Rapana venosa. Lineage (NCBI taxonomy): Eukaryota > Metazoa > Mollusca > Gastropoda > Neogastropoda > Muricidae > Rapana > Rapana venosa. The sequence goes on from CM054146.1 coordinate 2,973,927, forward strand.
TATATATATATATATATATATATATAACATCAACTGATATAGGAATTGCTGAGAATCATATAAAACTTCTTGAACAGTAACATACTTTTTATGAATATCTAGCCCTAATACATGTCAACAAGAATTAGGCAATCAAACAATAAATGGTGTGTGTGTGTGTGTGTGTGTGTGTGGTGTGTGTGTGTGTGTGTAAATTTTATATAAGGTTTGCTCTCCTGTTAAAATGTGCTTGTAATCCTTTATACCCCAAATACCCCAAAAGGGGAGTTAAATCTTAAATCTTGCGTGTGTGTGTGTGTGTGTGTGTGTGTGTCAAAGCCAAAGTCAAACTTTTATATTAATTTTCAGATGGTACATTGAATAAGCAGTGCATTTGCTTTTTTTCATCAAGCCATCTATCTATAGGAAAAAAAGCGAGAAAAAAAGATAATATATATGCAGACATAGAAAAAAAAACCTAATCTATGGTAAACTATACAAATCAAACAAGAAAAGACAATAACATATGCATATATGGAATTTAAAATAATATATAAAAAAACCTGAAAAATATTAAACCATACAATTCAAATAATTCAAACATCTTGAAAATATATCCATCATAATACAAACAAACAAGCAACAAAGAAAAACCAAACCAAACAAACAAAACATTTTTTTTTAAAGACACACCAACTGCTTCCTACTCCCTCCCCCCCCCCCCCCCCCCCACCCCACCCCTCACACACATACACACAAAAACCTTCAACCATACAAACAACTGAATAAAACAAACAAAAAAAGATAAACCAACAAGAACAAACACAACAAGCAAATGAAACAATCAAACAAACACAACATACGTACACAACAACAACAGCGACAATAACTAGCATAAGACAAGAATAACAGCCAAACAAATGAAGAACAACATAGAACAAAATACGGGGAAAAAAGAGTCCAAAATACCCCACCCCCTCCCCAAGAAAACCACCCTAAAACCCAAAACAACAAACAAAAAGCAAAATAAACCAGAACTCCACCCCCACCATCACCAACAATAACAACAACAACCAAATGGGTATAAACAGAGAAAACTGATGTATAGTTTCCTTTTAAATCATTTAAACACTTACATACACATACACACCTTCACCCATATCCCCTTCACCACATAATATACTCATATATAAGGAAAACAAGAAATAACCAAGCAGCCATTGGATTCAGAGCAAAAAAGTATAACAAAGACATCCATTCCCTCCCTTTCCCCTGGTCATATACACGCATGTACATGTGCTTTTTGATTTAAGGCAGAACAATGTTAATCCTTCCATCAAAGAATAAATTCAGGCAATGTAAACCCACCCAGCAATGTGTGTGTGTGTGTGTGTGTGTGTGTGTGTGTGTGTGTGTGTGTGTGTGTGTGTGTGTGTTGTGTTGTGTGTGTACCAGTGTGTGTGCATGTTCGAGTGAGTGACTGATGTGAGTGAGTGAGTGGTGTGTGTTGTGTGTGTGTGTGTGTGTGTGTGTGTGTGTGTGTGTGTGTGTGTGTGTGTGTGTGTGTGTGTGTGTGTGTGTGTGACTGAAAGTCGAAGTCAAATTTCAAAGTGAAATTTTTATTTCCAGATAGTACATTCAATAAGCAATGCTTTTGCTTTTTTTATGAACAAGAACAACTTCCTCAATAAAATTTAACTACAATACTATTAGGTTATTATGACAACAACAAAAAACACAATAATTAGACTCAAATGAAAAAGCAATACACCGCAAAGCACATACAGTGACACACACACACATACACGTACACACACATACATACACACACATACATACACACACAAATACACACACACAGATTAAAAAGAAAACCCACAAATACAAAAAATAACAAACAAGTTATATCAGGTTGCATTATCACCCATTCTTTCATGTTCTTACTTTTATATAAAACAATTTTTTTTTTAAATTTTGATTTTAAACATGTACTGGACATTCACTGCCGCTAGTATTGACATTATTGTCATGTCAGCAATAATATCCCTACTCTCCCCTCTACATACACGCCCATGCATTCACACGTGCTCATGCTCCCATGGTAGTGCTCTTTGTTTGACTGGATTTTTTGTGGGGTTTTGTTGTTTGTTGTTGTTTTATTGGGGGGAAGGGGTTTACATTGAGCCATTCATTCAATAACAAATAAAACAAAAATCAATAACATTTAAATCAATAATAATGATAGTACTAGGTAAAGGTGTTCTATAACAAATTAACATGTGGTTGTCGGGGAGTGAGGCATCAGAGACCTTAACTTCTCAAGGGGCCAGTATATTGAGGGCAGCGCCCATCTCCTCCCCCTCGCTGCTTTAACTTCCCTGACCCTAAAGAAGCAGGTACCCATTTACAGCTGGGTGAACTGGGAGACTATACTAAAGCCAAGGTATGCAAATAATCACCCATCCAACCGGTAACCATGCTTGATGTTGCTTAACCTTGGTTGCAGGAAAGCAAGTGCTCTGACCACTGAGCCATCTCATCCCCAATAATACTAATATTGATTTTTAAAAATAATAACAATTACCCACAACCACTAAGAGCAACAACACAGCAATAACAATAAAAGTGATGGAAAAGGTCATACTGTTTGATAAAAGGTAAGTCCATCTGAACAAAAATGTAACACACACACACACACACACACACACACACACCTACCTGTTTAATGAGAATGTCAATGGTGTAAAAATTAAACCAGCAGTCATCAATCTGTCAGGGCTTAACAATTCAAAGTTGTGCTTCAAAGATGACTTGAGTACAGCATCACAAGGCTCAGACCGGACAGAACTTTTATCTCAATACAAAACACAAGGTCATGGGTGAAATGATTATGCAGTAACTACGTAAGAACTGGTAGCCGTTACAAAGTGATCCGGCTTGTTGAGATAATTATCTCCCTTCAGACTCAACAGTCCCCTTACCGGTTCACCTCAAATGTTCAATGTGAACGGCAATCACGATGTTTTTTCGTTTCTTCTGACAGAAAACAAAATACACGTACATATATTTTGACATCAGTTTAATTTCACAGAACAAAAACAAGACAAAACTACGAATAATAAACAAATGCACTCACCTAGTCACGGTGTATCATCAAAAGCTTGTCTGCTAAATGTTAGACTAGGCTAGGAAGTGACGTCAATCGAATATATATAACTGACCTTAGGTGTGTTCTCTAACCTTGAAAAGTCTGCTATTTTTAGAGATTTATTTCTCCTCTATGTGTGTGCATGTGTATGTGTGTACGCGCGTACATGCATGTGTGTGCGTGGTGTTTTGTTAAGTGACGCTCCTCCACGAAATGAGTGGCTTTGCTCCTGACCTACTTTTCCCCTGGGGCTCTTAGTGGAAAAGTGGGTCAGGTGCAAAGCAGGTGGGGGTCAAGTTGAGATTTTGATTGATTATAAAACTACAGCCACTGTTCTACCTTGTACTGAAGTATCAAGGCATAATTTTTTTCCTATTGCTTTAGAAACGTGTTTTAAAACACCCAAGCCACTGACCACCTACTATGATACAAAACTATTCTACTTATTAATTTTTGTCACTTTCTGGGGTTTATCATATCAATTTGAATTTGTAATAACTTTTCACAGAACTGTCCAATTTTCAATCTGTTTTCTGTTTTGAATAGCCTTTTCATTGCAGATTAATAAGGTGTTAACTAAAGATTGACAGCTGGTGCAATGCCACTCATTATGTGGTGGGGCGTGTGCACATATGAGCATGTGGTGTCCGTGGCTGATGCGTAATAACTTGTTTGCACTCAATCTTTCACTAAGAGCCAATTATTTTCAGGAAAATCTCACATTATTAGTGCTTCTTCCAGTTTTTGCAGTAGTTACACAGCCATTGTGGAGATGAAGCATGAAAGACTGGATTCATATTTTTACTCATGCCAGTGCTGACTGTCTTCTTTATCTTCAAAACCATACCAAAGATCCAGCTGACCATACAGAACTAAACACACACCGAAAAGACATACACCTCTTTTAAGATACTATGGATCGATGGTCGAGGTGTAATGCACCCACCTAGAAAGCGACAAGTTGTGGGTCAATCCCTCTTTGAATCCAAAATTCTCCTCCCATCCTTCAAACCTAGAGTGGTAGTCTGGGTGCTAGTATTTTGGATGAGATGATAAACTGAGATCCTGTATGCAATACACATTAATTTTAGTGCACATAAACCAACATATGGCATCAAGAGAGTTGTCCCTGGCAAAATTCTGTAGAGAAAAAAAATGCTTCTCTGATATTTTAAAAAAAAAGGTAAAAGTGTCCCATAACCTATATTAAGGTCGTAGGGGAGCGAGGCGTCAGAGACCTCACTTCTCTAGGGCCAGCGTATTGAGGGCGGCGCCCATCTCCTCTCCCTCGCTGCTTTACCTTCCCTGACCCTAAAGAGGGCAGGTACCCATTTACAGCTGGGGGAACTGTACTGAAGCCACGGCACGCAAACGGTCACCCATCCAACTGGTAACCATGCTCGACGCTGCTTAACTTGGCTGGGGGAAAGCGAGTGCTCCAGCTACTCTGATAGGGAAGCAAAATACACTTGCAAACAAGGTGGGGGGGGAAGTACAGGTGGCGCTGCTCTTGTGGTGATGTGCTCTCCCCAGGGACAGCAGCTTGACTCTGAACCGGAAATACCTCCATAACTAAAAGTGATATGCAATGCAATATAACACAAAACAATGCAATACAACACAAAACAATGCAATACAACACAAAAACAATGCAATACAACACAAAACAATGCAATACAATATGACAAACCAAATCATCTTGCTCAGTCAAAATGAGGGGGGGAATGGAAACAATAAAAAGAGAGAGAGAAGAAAACGGTGTGATGCAGTTGAAGACAGTACGCCCGCTCACAGCTGTGTGCCACACTGCAGCCGCACCATGCTGAAAGGTTGGGGGGGGGGGGCTAGACACAGAACAGAAACTGTCCTTGCTACCTGCAGTAGAATGAAGATGAGGGGGGGGGGGGGGGGGGGGGGGGGATTAGACACAGAACAGAACTGTCCTTGCTACCCTGCAGTAGAATGAGATGAGGGGGGGGCTAGACACAGAACAGAACTGTCCTTGCTACCCTGCAGTAGAATGAAATGAGGGGGGGGGGGGGGGGGGGGGGGGGGGGGCTAGACACAGAACAGAACTGTCCTTGCTACCCTGCAGTAGAATGAAGATGAGGGGGGGGCTAGACACAGAACAGAACTATCCTTGCTACCTGCAGTAGAATGAAGATGAGGGGGGGGGGGGGCTAGACACAGAACAGAACTATCCTTGCTACCCTGCAGTAGAATGAAGATGAGGGGGGGGGCTAGACACAGAACAGAACTATCCTTGCTACCCTGCAGTAGAATGAAGATGAGGGGGGGGCTAGACACAGAACAGAACTGTCCTTGCTACCCTGCAGTAGAATGAAGATGGGGGGGGGGGGATAGCTGGAAAGGGGACAGGAATGCAGCAGGCTGCAGCCGCCGACATTAGCACCTTCTGAAAACTCCCCACGATGCTGCAGTACACGGTCAACAGGAGGTCATGGAAGAGAACATGTACTCGCTCACTACTTTGCCCTACACTGACAGGCGCGACAGCCGAGTGGTTAAGACTGTTTACCTCCAAACATGGGGGTTCATTAAGTCGTGGGTTCGAATCTTGGCAGTGTTGTCTGGTGAAATACAGTTGACAATTTTTATGTTCTCCAAAATCAACTTGAAGTTGCAGAACTGCCAGTGCCTAAGTTTCCTCCATGTAAATGCACATGTAGAAGATCAAAACTGTACATAATTAAAGATCCCGTCAGCGTTCATTGGATTTCTGAAGCACATAACATACCTAGCATGCATCTTTACCAAAAACAAAACAAAACTGAGCTGCTTTGAAGTGGGTAAGTGTCAACTGAGGCTAGCAGGCAGACCTCCTGCAGAGTGACAAGCACAGGAGGAGACCAGGCAGTGTGAAGCCCACCTGGTAAAGGAAGATAGAGAAGAAGAGAAAGAATGAATGATTGATAGAGTGCTGTCGATATCCCTACACTCCTAAGTGTCCTTGGGAGAAAGAGATTGACTGATTGATTGATTGATAATCTTTATTCCCAAGGATTACAGATAAGTATTGACATACTTTTTTTCATCTGGCCCTTGCCCTGAGAAGGGACTTTCCTTAATAATCACAGCTAATAGTTTAAAGTAAAAGTTTAAAAAAATTTAAATAATAATAACTTTAAAAAAATTTTATTTTAAAAAAAGATTTTGTCCACAGGGGCAAAAATTCCTACGATTTTATGACAACATAATACGAGAGAGAGACAGGGACACTGAAAAACAGGGTGGTGAGAGAGAGATTGAACTCTGAAAGAATTTATTCATAAAAGGCCGTTGGCCCATAGATGAAGAGGGTTACTGATCAATACACTATAATAATGATAAGGATACACAGAGAAGTACTGTGGTGACAAACATATGCAGGCAAATCCACAGGGGGAAAACAATTCGTACGATTTTATGACAACATAATATGAGAGTGAGGAGAGAGAGAGAGAGAGAGAGAGAGAGAGGAGAGAGAGAGAGAGAGAGAGAGAGAGAGAGAGAGGAGAGAGAGAGAGAGAGAGAGGACACTGAAAAACAGGGGGTGGTGGTGATGGGGAGGGGGCCGAGGTTCAATGACAGGAGCTACAAACTCACACAAGCAGAAGCACATACAATAACACTAGGCGCTTCCAAAACAAACCCTACAACCTGAAAGAGCAGGAGTCCAACATGAATGACGAGCTTCAGAGAATTAGCAGTCAGTTTGGTCATTTGACTTCTTTATTAACTCCTTGAGGAGTCGGTGGAGTCCATCCCTCTCCAGGTCTCAGAGTATATAATAGGTATGCTAACCTCTCTCTCTTATAAATCAATTTTCAGTTAAATGTCTTTCTCTGAAATACACACGCACACATACACAAACTTCTTTCTCTGAAACACACACACACATTGAAAAATTCACACAAAGGCAACATATACATACATGGTTAAAATTTCTTTACCTGAAACACACACATACACACAGGGGAATGGGATGGCCTGGTGGTTAGAGTGATGTGCATTGCACTCGTGATCTGCTGACCAAGGTTTGATTCTTGTTCAAGAGGATTTTTCCTCTGGAGTTAACATCAGTGCCGACTCCACTGCCAACAAAAGACCTTTGGATGAGACTATAAACCAAGGTCCCGTGTGCGAATGCACACAGAACATCTTATGCACACGTTAAAACCTGTTCCGCTTCTTGGAAGAGTAGGCTATTGTGTGCCAGTGGGAATGGATGACAAAATTTACAAAACTGCATAGAAACGGGGACTAGACATTAAAAAAAACAAGAGTGCTTATTCCATTACCCGTGAAATAAAAGGATACAAAATAAATAAATAAATAAATTTTAAAAATAAAAACACACACACATACACACACACATTGAAAAATAACACAAAGGCAACATGTATGTGTTCTGTTCACTGATGTATTCACAGCAATTTGCATAATTGGTGTTCACAGGCGCTATACAAAATGTCCAGGAAACTTCAATCATTATTTCTGACCAACACAGGTCAAGTTTAAGTCATCTGCATCTTTTATTTACACTGGCAAGAACTTAGGGAAGCAATTAGCCTTATATGAATTTCTGCAAATGGGATGAGAGAGAGAGTGTGTGTGTGTGTGTGTGTGTGTGTGTGTGTGAGAATATGTGTGTGTGTGCGCACGTGTGTGCATGCATGCATGCATGCACGTGCATGTGTGTGTATATTTGTGCATATGTATGTGTATTTGTGAATGAGGTTTAATAAATCAATTCCTTTAAAAAAAAAAACTTTCCTGTTTGTCCCTGTGAGTCCCCAAACATGTGATATGAATTGTATGAGTATTAATTGAAAACAACAGTGCTTTTCTGAAAGCATCCTGAGAATCCACCTGTGCTCACACACAGTAAACTTTACTGGACAATGATGACTGTCTACATGAATGTAGGGAATAAGATGTCAAAGGCTACTCAATCAAGCCTTGACAACTCACTCACACAGAGCACTGCACACTGACATGCTTCCACAAACAACAGGAATCAAAATGACACCATCCCCAAAGTCGGAATGTCGCTACATAGCGATGCCTGAAAGCAACAATGGTTTATCTGAAAAAATTGGCAATTTTCAATTTTTTCATATTTGGTAGAATTTACTGTAAACTTTCAGATGACAAAAAATATCAAATAAAAGTTTTATTAATTTCAAAGATATTGAAGACAACCTTGTTGCACTAAATTACCCTAGCAAATTTCACAGGGTACACTGGACTACCGCACAGCATCCCGCTTTTCCTCTAAAGCCTTTAAGCAACTAATGGTTTATCTGAGAAAAATGTGGCAATTTTAAATTTGTCATATTGGTTGAGTGTGTTTACTGTAAACTTTAGATGACAAATAACTATTCAACCATACAAGTTTATAATTTCAAAGATATCTGAGACAACCTTTGTTGCACAAAATTACTCTAGCAAATTTCACAGGGTACACTGGACTACCGCACAGCATCCCGCTTTTCTTCTAAAGCCTTTAATGCCAGTTATCTGGGACAGGGGTCTGCAACAGCGGACATCCAGCTGTGCAAACCCTTCTTGCTTAGGAGTGGATACACTTGACTGCTGGGCAGGGTTTATGTAACACTGGCGGGCCTGGAGGTTGTGTGGTTCTTCCTGCTGAAAACTAATGGCTGGAATGTGATCTTATCTGGAAAAGAGGGTCAAGCTTTGTGCCATGCCCTGTATTTTCTCTGCACGAAAAGTGGTCTACCTTCACTGCCAGTGTTTTTGCTATCCTGGCCTTTACAGGAAATTCTACTTTCTGCACTTGCCTAGCCTAGCATCGCTTTGAGAGGACCAGAATAAGTGGACATCAAAGTTTCACATGCAGACTGCGAGAAAATTTCGGGAAAAAATAGGCCGCCAGTTGTAAATATGCATTTATGCGCTTTCTTCTACATGTATTACAACATAAAGATGCTATGATAAAGATCACATCAATACCCATTCTCTCTCCAAAAACTGAACACTTCCATTCCATCCTCGATTTGTTCTGACCTTTCAAACTTTTCAAATGAGTGTATCTCAAAACTTTTGAAAATGGCGGCTCTGTCAATAGACCGTGGTTGCTCTAAGGCATCGATACATGGTAGGGAAAAAAGCAGCTGCATACTACGTAAAAGTCTCACCATTGGTAAACCTTGGAGCTCTAGCTGTGAAAAAAAAAGGAAAAAAATTCCAGCAAAGTTTTGAGATAAATGAAATTTTCAACATTTACAGTGGCTTCACTTCACTGTTCCACAGCAAGCACACTCATACTTACTGTGGCCTAGGCCATAAGTTCTGTCAATCACTGATGTTCACTTGTGGCCTAGGCCATAAGTTCTGTCAATCACTGATGTTCACTCATACTGTGGCCTAGGCCATAAGTTCTGTCAGTCACTGATGTACACTCATACTTACTGTGGCCTAGGCCATAAGTTCTGTCAGTCACTGATGTTCACTCATACTGTGGCCTAGGCCATAAGTTCTGTCAATCACTGATGTTCACTCATACTGTGGCCTAGGCCATAAGTTCTGTCAATCACTGATGTTCACTCATACTTACTGTGGCCTAGGCCATAAGTTCTGTCAATCACTGATGTTCACTCATACTGTGGCCTAGGCCATAAGTTCTGTCAATCACTGATGTTCACTCATACTGTGGCCTAGGCCATAAGTTCTGTCAGTCACTGATGTTCACTCATACTTACTGTGGCCTAGGCCATAAGTTCTGTCAGTCACTGATGTTCACTCATACTTACTGTGGCCTAGGCCATAAGTTCTGTCAGTCACTGATGTTCACTCATACTTACTGTGGCCTAGGCCATAAGTTCTGTCAGTCACTGATGTTCACTCATACTGTGGCCTAGGCCATAAGTTCTGTCAGTCACTGATGTTCACTCATACTTACTGTGGCCTAGGCCATAAGTTCTGTCAGTCACTGATGTTCACTCATACTTACTGTGGCCTAGGCCATAAGTTCTGTCAATCACTGATGTACACTCATACTGTGGCCTAGGCCATAAGTTCTGTCAATCACTGATGTTCACTCATACTGTGGCCTAGGCCATAAGTTCTGTCAGTCACTGATGTTCACTCATACTTACTGTGGCCTAGGCCATAAGTTCTGTCAGTCACTGATGTTCACTCATACTGTGGCCTAGGCCATAAGTTCTGTCAGTCACTGATGTTCACTCATACTTACTGTGGCCTAGGCCATAAGTTCTGTCAATCACTGATGTACACTCATACTTACTGTGGCCTAGGCCATAAGTTCTGTCAGTCACTGATGTTCACTCATACTTACTGTGGCCTAGGCCATAAGTTCTGTCAATCACTGATGTACACTCACACTAAAATCTTGTATGCTCTGAAATGATGGTGAGATTATTTTCAGACATGACAAACCCTTAGCATAACAACCTAAACTCTCCGTTTCAGTGAGAAAAAATCTCTGAATCACTGTGTATGGCTCTGTATAGCGAGGCACTTGAAAGTACAGCAAGTAATGAGTACAGCCTCGTCTATAATGTGGCGAGCCCCTGACAAGAGTCTGACATGCAAACAGTCTATTCTGTTGTCTGTCTGTGATCACAGAGATTCTGATGGCACCTTTTAATCAGTTCTCAAGACATATTTATTTCAAACTAAGATTCTCTTATGCTTCAATATGTAGTTTTTCCTGCCTTCAAACAGCCAAATTCTATCGCTTGCCCGGTGATTTGACCTGTGTGTGTGTGTGCGTGCACTTGACTTAGGGAATGTTATGTTACTGGTTGTATGACGTGTAAAAGAGTTGAGTGCAAGCTCTTTGATTGTGTCTCTGCAAGGATATAGCGCTTGTTTAAATTTCATATATTATTAATATTTTCGTTGGTTGTAGTGCATTATTGTGGGTGACCTCAGCAACATTTACCTGGGGATGTGCAACACACAGCAGATCTATAATATCATCAATGAACAGAAGTTGGGCTGTAGCATTGTTATGTTGCTGTATCTTGAAAATGATTAGCGTGCAAGCGCTTTGATTGGTCTCTGCAAGATATAGCGCTGTATAAATTTCATTTATTATTATTATTCTTAGGTAGGATGTGTGAGTGCATTATTGTGGGTGACCCTGAGAACATTAACCTGGGGAATGTGCAACAACAACAACAACAACAGAACCTATAATATCATCCAATGAACAGAAGTCTGGGCTGTAGGCAATGTTATGTAGCTGTCATCTTCAAAAATAGACATTTCAGACACAAACATGTCCTACATTTAAAAAAACATACATACACACTTCATATATAAGACTGTTCTCCAAAAATACATATACACAGTTCACAAACTTGTTCAGAAAAAAACAAACAACAAGAAAACCCAGATTTAAAAAACCAAAATGAATTTCCTTTTCCTTAATCACAGCACTGAGGTTCATGAATGGTAAGCTTTTGCACATGCGACCATTCGTACCCACCATTACGGTGCCCTCATTCCCAGAGCGTGGATGAACAAAACTAAATGGTCTACAGCTCTCTAGATTATATGCAATGGGGAGAAAACTTAAAATCAGGCCATAGATTTCAACTTGGAAAAATATGGCATATAGTCAGACCCCTGAAGATAAATGCTAAAAAAAATTTAAAAAAGAAGAAAACAGAGAAAAACAATGCTTTACCCATCTCTGGTTTCCACACAATACACACTGTCAAATCAAGCAATACATTTCAATTTGCAGCAATATTTGTACATAATTATACCCCTTGAGAAACATGCTCTAAAAAAACATGCATCATTATGAGATACATGCTCAAAAAACACAATACATGCTTAAAAAACACAAACAGAAAAAAAATCTGTTTTCCAAGTTTGGTTTGCACACAACACACACACTGTTGTACTATGTATGCACTGTATGTCAACTGCAACATGCTCTGCATGCAGCTCACTCTCTTGCCCTTGAGTATCTGCCTCAGCTGTCAGACATAACTAGGTATCAGCATTCTCAGGACACAGCATATGGCAGCCAAAAATAGAGTGAGAAAAAAACCCCTCTCAACAACAAAACAGAGCAACAGAAAACCCTACAGTATGAAACAAAACCAAAAACCCCACTGAGGTCAGTGGGACACAGCTGAACAAGACCACACTGAGGTCAGTGGGACACAGCTGAACAAGACCACACTGAGGTCAGTGGGACACAGCTGAACAAGACCACACTGAGGTCAGTGGGACACAGCTGAACAAGACCACACTGAGGTCAGTGGGACACAGCTGAACAAGACCACGCTGAGGTCAGTGGGACACAGCTGAACAAGACCACGCTGAGGTCAGTGGGACACAGCTGAACAAGACCACGCTGAGGTCAGTGGGACACAGCTGAACAAGACCACGCTGAGGTCAGTGGGACACAGCTGAACAAGACCACACTGAGGTCAGTGGGACACAGCTGAACAAGACCACACTGAGGTCAGTGCATGAAAGAAACAGAAAAGAGAGACTTACATCAGATCACTGCCTCTAGGAATGAGTCAATGGACTGAGGACAATGGTGAACTCAGTGACGCTGAGCCAAAGCTTACACTGTAGCACACTCTCAGCTCTCTATGGAACTTCAGTTTTAAACTGGTTTTTAAAAAATCTTTATGAGATTCAATCCAAGGGAAATTACACGGCCATTTTGATCAACCATTTTCCTGTCAGAGTTGTTTCCACTGATAATTAATCTATACTGATGGTACCAGAGAAAAATGATTTGCCAAATACCAAATGTCAGACTGTTTTCCAGTGACTGTGATTCTTTTTTCTACTTTTATGCAGCGTGTGTGTACTAATAAAAATACAGCTTTGATCTAATAATAATAATAATGTATGGAATTTATATAGCGCTGAATCTTGTAAAGCAACAAATCAAAGCGCTCAGATTTTATTTCATACCACTTTAAGTCATGGCAGATTTCTCTCCGTGAAATTCGGGCTGACAAGACCCCATAGAGCATTAATCTGGGGTGAAGTTATCTGACAATGGACATTACATGCCTTGTAGTATCTGTATCTTTTCTCTGTATTTAGTGCTATCCTTTGAAAACCTCTCCCTAAAAAAATGTGGAGAAAAAGGAGTTATGGTGGCAGAGTTCCAAAGCCTGTTAAAATGTCACGGCATGGCCAAACGAGCGGTTGTGGCAGAAGGGACAGGTCAGCTGTGCTGGGTGACCGGGGCGGTGAGGCAGTTCACAAGGTCTCCACGGGGAAGAGGGATGGTGCAGTTCACAAGGTCTCCACGGGGAAGAGGGATGGTCAGTGAGGCAGGTCACAAGGTCTCCACAGGGAAGAGGGATGGTCAGTGAGGCAGTTCACAAGGTCTCCACGGGGAAGAGGGATGGTGCAGTTCACAAGGTCTCCACGGGGAAGAGGGATGGTCAGTGAGGCAGGTCACAAGGTCTCCACGGGGAAGAGGGATGGTCAGTGAGGCAGGTCACAAGGTCTCCACGGGGAAGAGGGATGGTCAGTGAGGCAGGTCACAAGGTCTCCACAGGGAAGAGGGATGGTCAGTGAGGCAGTTCACAAGGTCTCCACAGGGAAGAGGGATGGTCAGTGAGGCAGGTCACAAGGTCTCCACGGGGAAGAGGGATGGTCAGTGAGGCAGTTCACAAGCTCTCCACAGGGAAGAGGGATGGTGCAGTTCACAAGGTCTCCACGGGGAAGAGGGATGGTCAGTGAGGCAGGTCACAAGGTCTCCACGGGGAAGAGGGATGGTCAGTGAGGCAGGTCACAAGGTCTCCACGGGGAAGAGGGATGGTGCAGTTCACAAGGTCTCCACAGGGAAGAGGGATGGTCAGTGAGGCAGGTCACAAGGTCTCCACAGGGAAGAGGGATGGTCAGTGAGGCAGTTCACAAGGTCTCCACAGGGAAGAGGGATGGTCAGTGAGGCAGGTCACAAGGTCTCCACAGGGAAGAGGGATGGTCAGTGAGGCAGGTCACAAGGTCTCCACGGGGAAGAGGGATGGTCAGTGAGGCAGGTCACAAGGTCTCCACGGGGAAGAGGGATGACGCAGGGGCGGGCTGTGGCCTGGTACCTTGACCTTGGTGCTGACGGCTGGCCGGCCAGGCCTGCTGCACGTCTCTGGCCCGCTGCCCCCCCGCCTTGGCCTTCCCCCCCCCCTTCCTCACGTGCGGCTCCACCTTCTTCTCCTGCACAGAGAGAGAGAGCAACCACAGTGCAGCAGTTCTGGGGACACAGTGTGTCGGCGTCAAAGTGCTCTGTCCAGGTGGCACAATGAATTTTATAAGCAATGCATTTGATTTTTTTTGGGGGGTGGGGGTTTCATCAAGCTTTCTCTCTAGGAACAAAAACACTTTTCGTCAATAACATTCAACTACACTATCAATATGACAACTATAAGAAAAAAATAGAAATGGCGACAACGACAACATAGTGTGTGTATGTGTGTGTGACAGTTGATATAAATATCTGTACCTCTGAGACTCCTTGCCATACACAGTTCCTCAAACCGTCACCCACATCAGCTTTAGGAAGGAATAAAGGACTTGTTGAACAATTTCAAACTGTCTCCAGCCACTGCCCCTTATGCATGACCTGTCTGCCCAGTGTCCACCATGTCAGTCCTCACCTCCAGATTGAACTTCCTCTTCAGCTTGTCCTTGATCAGCAGACCACGCACCAGGGTGGTCCAGTTGTTCAGCACACGCTTCTCCCGCCTCTGCACACATCACATCACATCACATCACATCATCACATCGCATCGCATCATATCGCATCACAACACAACACATCACAACACATCATATCGCATCACATCACATCACAACAAATCACATCACATCACATCACACCGCAACACATCACATTGCAACACATCACAACACACCACATCGCATCGCATCACACAGCAACACATCACTTCACAACATGACGCATCACAACACATCGCATCATGAGACCACTGCAACACTTACATCAGTGCAACACTTACATCAGTGCAACACTAACATCAGTGCAACACTAACATCAGTGCAACACTAACATCAGTGCAACACTAACATCAGTGCAACACTAACATCAGTGCAACATTAATATCAGTGCAACACTAATATCAGTGCAACACTAACATCAGTGCAACACTAACATCAGTGCAACATTAACATCAGTGCAACACTAACATCAGTGCAACATTAACATCAGTGCAACATTAATATCACTGCAATATTAATATCAGTGCAACACTAATATCAGTGCAACACTAACATTGGTGCAACGTTAATATCAGTGCAACACTTACATCAGTGCAACGTTAATATCAGTGCAACACTTACATCAGTGCAACATTAATATCAGTGCAACATTTACATCAGTGCAACACTAACATCAGTGCAACGCTAACATCAGTGCAACATTAACATCAGTGCAACACTTACATCAGTACGGCTGTATAAAAAAGAGCAGTGTAACACTAACATCAGTACGGCTGTGTATGTGTGTGTGTGTCAGTCTCTATATATACCTATCTATATCTATCTATCTCTATGTATCTGTCTATGGATATCTCAGTAAATAAGGCAAGCCCCCACCTCCTCCTCCCTGTGTCTGAGCATCTCCTGGTCTTCCTCCCAGGCAGCCAGCAGCACCTCCTTGTGCTCCTCACACACCACCCACCCGTCCAGCCTGCACACACACACAAGATTTAATTCCCCCTTTTGGGGTATAAAGGATTACAAGCACATTTTAACAGGAGAGCAAACCTTATAGCATACACACACACACACACACGCACACAAGATTTAGGTTTAATTCCCCTTTTGGGGTATAAAGGATTACAAGCACATTTTAACAGGAGAGCAAACCTTATAGCAATACACACACACACACACACCACACACAAGATTTAGGTTTAATTCCCCCTTTTGGGATATAAAGGATTACAAGCACATTTTAACAGGAGAGCAAACCTTATAGCAATACACACACACACACGCGCACACAAGATTTCATATTTAATTCCCCCTTTTGGGGTATAAAGGATTACAAGCACATTTTAACAGGAGAGCAAACCTTATAGCAATAAACACACACACACACACACACACACACACACACACACACACACACACACACACAAAGATTTTAGGTTTAATTCCCCCTTTTGGGGTATAAAGGATTACAAGCACATTTTAACAGGAGAGCAAACCTTATAGCAATACACACACACACACACACTCACTTACACACACACACACGCGCACACACACACCGCGCAACCACACACACACAGACACAGACTTCAGGATAGAGCAACACCAAACATCTATCAACACCTGAAATTTCAGACCTATCAGTTAGACTGCAAAATACTCTATGACAAAGAACAACCCACAAACCAGCAGCCACAGTGGTGACCCCAGCAAAGGGACCACTGTAAGCAGGCTACACCACACACACACACACAGACACACACACACACAGACACAGACACACATCAGCCATGCACTGCACTCACACAGGGTGGGAGTAGCCACAGTGGTGATCCCAGCCTGTCATGGCGGCCCGCTATGTCGATGCCCAGCTTCTTGGCCACACGGTTCAGCGCTGGCACTGCACAAACACAGACACACAGACACACAGACACATACACAGACACACAACACAGACACAGACACAAACACAGACACAGACACACACACATACACAGGAAACTCACACAGACACACAGACACACAGAAACACACACACATACACACACACATACACACACAGACATACACAGAGGTCCACAGAGTTCATCAGGGGCACAGGATAGCCTAGTGGTTACAGCACGGAGCTGGCTATCTGATGGTGTGGGTTCGAGCACCACTGAGATGCCTGTTCAAATGAATTTTTACCCTGGAGTTAACATCAGTGCCGACACCACTTCCCTGAAAGTCCTTCAGATGAGACTATAAACTGATGTCCTGTGTGCAAAAGTATGCAGAATGTCTTGCACACACGTAAAAACCTGTGCTGCCGTCCATAAAAGTAGGCCATTGAGTGCCAGTAGGAACAGATGACAAATTGTTTTTTTAAAAGCCCTGATGTACACTGCTGTCGTGTTTGAACGTCATCAGAAAGTGGCTACACTGGTGGTGAGCAGACGGCTGCATAGGCAGGCTTCACCACTGGTGACCCCATAACTCTAGCCCAGGAACGGAAAACCCCACACTCTTCATCACCCCATGGGCAGTCATTGCTGGCAGGCACACAGCACAGCACAGCACAGCATCACTCACAACCATTCCTGAATGAACACCTCAGAGAAAAGTACAGCTGATGTCATCATCATCATGTCTACAGCATCATCACTATGGTTAAACACTTAGGAAAGAGAACAGCTGATGTCATCATCATTATGTCTACAGCATCATCACTTAGGAAAGAAAAATACCTCAGAGAAGTGAACAGATAATGCTATCATAATGTCTACAGCATCACCACTACGTTCAAACACTGAAGAGAAAAGTACAGCGGATGTTATCGTTATGTCTACAGCATCATCACTATGTTTAGAAACTTAGGGGAATGTACAGCTAAATTTATCATTATGTCTACAGCATCATCACTATGTTTAGAAACTTAGGGGAATGTACAGCTAAATTTATCATTATGTCTACAGCATCAAAACTATGTTTAGAAACTTAGGGGACTGTACAGCTAAATTTATCATTATGTCTACAGCATCAAAACTATGTTTAGAAACTTAGGGGAATGTACAGCTAAATTTATCATTATGTCTACAGCATCAGAACTATGTTTAGAAACTTAGGGGAATGTACAGCTAAATCTATCATTATGTCTACAGCATCACCACTATGTTTAGAAACTTAGGGGAATGTACAGCTAAATCTATCATTATGTCTACAGCATCATCACTATGTTTAGAAACTTAGGGGAATGTACAGCTAAATCTATCGTTATGTCTACAGCATCAAAACTATGTTTAGAAACTTAGGGGAATGTACAGCTAAATCTATCATTATGTCTACAGCATCAAAACTATGTTTAGAAACTTAGGGGAATGTACAGCTAAATCTATCATTATGTCTACAGCATCATCACTATGTTTAGAAACTTAGGGGAATGTACAGCTAAACCTATCATTATGTCTACAGCATCATCACTATGTTTAACAACCTCGAATAGAAGTGAACAGCTAACGTTATCATTATGTCTAAAGCACGAAAATTATGTACAAATACCCCCGGAGAGTGAACAGCTCAACACAATGTCAATCCTGTCTAATGCTGTCACCCCACCCCATAGAAATGCCAGGAACCCTGTCACTATCACTGGCATCCCCCTTCTGGAAATTATGTGATTTGAATTTCCCCTTTTCTATCCCTCCCTTTCATTCACACACACACACACACGAAAGAATGGGAGATAATGTAACCTGAGATAATTTGTTAGATTTTTTTTCTTCATATAAGTGTGTGCGTGTGTGAGTGCGTGTGTGAGTGTGTGTGTGTGTGTGTGTGTGTGTGTTGTGTGTGAGTGTGTGTGTGAGTGTGCGTGTGTGTGTGTGTGTATGTGTGAGTGCTTGTGTGAGTGCGCGTGTGGTGCATGTGTGGGTGGGTATGTGTGTGTGTTGCAGTGTACTGCTGTTTTATTTGATGTTTTTTCTCTCACTGGTTGTCATAATATATACTGTAGTTACATGTTACTGTTGTTTTTGTTCTAAGACAGATGGCTTGATGATTTTTTTAAAAAGCCATTAAACATTGCTTATTTAATGCACCATCTGGAAATAAGAATCTGACTTTCACACACACACACACACATATACATCCGTCTCATAGCACTAATAGTGAAAAGACGTTAAATACAAGAACAAACGCACACACACACTGCATAAAGCCACAGCTGTGGTGGGGGGGGTAGAGCTGACCTCTGATATGCACAGTGCCCCCAGGTAACATGCAAGGCTGGAAGAGCTCCACATTGCCGTACTCATTCTTGGGAACCTTGCCCTGAAAAACACATCATCCACATTGCAATACACATCACCCATGTGGCAACACACCTCATTACCCACATTGCAACACACATCATCATTCACATTGCAAACAACCACCCCCGAATCAGTGCAATAGTGAACATTGCAACACACCACACCATCAGTGCAATAGTGAACATTGCAACACACCACACCATCAGTGCAATAGTGAACATTGCAACACACCACACCATCAGTGCAATAGTGAACATTGCAACACACCACACCATCAGTGCAATAATGAACATTGCAACACACCACACCATCAGTGCAATAGTGAACATTGCAACACACCACACCATCAGTGCAATAGTGAACATGGCAACACACCACACCATCAGTGCAACATGAACACTGCAACACACCACACCATCAGTGCAATAGTGAACATTGCAACACACCACACCATCAGTGCAATAATGAACATTGCAACACACCACACCATCAGTGCAATAGTGAACATTGCAACACACCACACCATCAGTGCAATAGTGAACATTGCAACACACCACACCATCAGTGCAATAGTGAACATTGCAACACACCGCACCATCAGTGCAACATGAACATTGCAACACACTGCACCATCAGTGCAATAATGAACACTGCAACACACCACACCATCAGTGCAATAATGAACATTGCAACACACCGCACCATCAGTGCAATAGTTCATGGGTTGATTTTTGTTGCTATTCCTCACCATCCCCCTTCTTCAAACGCTCAGTCAGCAACAACTTCTTTCTGTCCTATGAGCGAAAATGTGTTGCACTAGGCAACTGACCAGTCAGGCCCTGCGCTGACTTTGGCAGGGGAGAGAAATACTACCGCTTGTCTTTCTGCAAAAAAAGGCAGGAGAAAGGACCAAGATGGCAGGAAACAGACAAGAAGGAAGATGACAGGAAGAAAAGGAACATGGCACAAACAAAGAGAGGGACAGAAAAGAGGGAATTCCTAGCACAGCACGTCCAGAAGGTGGCGATGCTGTGTATACTGACAGGCCCCTGGCATCCCCACGGGGGACAGTTGGGATTCAAACCCAGGATCTCTTGCTTTCTAAAAAGTATGTTCTTTCGAGCCAGAAGGCCCATAGAGCCGGAGCTTATCCCGGTTTCTGTAGCGTTAAGCGAACTGATGGTTTTTCACCACCCCTGTGACAGGACGCTAGTCTGTCGCCAGATACTACTTCCCCAGCAGAGCTGGTACCCACTTGTACACCTGGGTGGAGTGAGGAAAATAGGAGTAAAGTGTCTTTCCCAAGGACACAACACCGAGCCGAGCGGGGATCGAACCCGCGACCTCTGGATCACGAGTTGACCGCCTAAACCACTCTACCACGGTGCCTCCCCTTGCTTTCTAAAGGGGCATGTTATGTCAGGAAACCATCCCTTGTTTTCATTCTGTTATTTTCTGTTTCTCCTCTGAACCGCTTATCTCCCTTACTCCGCATGTGTGCTCCATCTTTACACTCATTTACTTGTCTTTTCCAACTTGACTTTTCCTCACTTTGTGATCTCTCTCTCTCTCTCTCTCTCTCTCTCTCTCTCTCTCTCTCTCTCTCTGATCTCAAAATTAACAAACTGCCAGTCACCAGCCCACTTCTTCAGCAGCAGAAACAAAGATCCATTTCGAGATATGCTGACTCCATTTCTTGTTTTTAACAATACCCCTCTCAGCCATCCTCTTCAATCCAAACACAAATGTGCAGTTTTATCAAATAAAACAAAGAAAGAAGAAAAAAAGATCGTAACTTAACAAACCTTGGAACAAAACCACAACAGTGAAATTTTCTAAGACAAGAACAGAACAAATGAAGGAGCAGACATCAAGACTCAAGAATACTTTGATGTCTCAACAAGAGAAATTATGAATTATAAATCATAAAATAGTACATACGTCAACAGCAGGGGGAGGGATGTAGTCTTCTGTCTGCCAGCGACCAAACAATTCCAGGTCCAGCACTTCAGGGTTGTCACAGGCACGGTTCTGCACAACCAACATGGATGTGTGTTCATCACTTCTGCACAACCAACATGGATGTGTGTTCATCACTTCTGCACAACCAACATGGATGTGTGTTCATCACTTCTGCACAACCAACATGGATTGTGTTCATCACTTCTGCACAACCAACATGGATGTGTGTTCATCACTTCTGCACAACCAACATGGATGTGTGTTCATCATTCTCTGCACAACCAACATGGATGTGTGTTCATCACTTCTGCACAACCAACATGGATGTGTGTGTTCATCACTTCTGCACAACCAACATGGATGTGTGTTCATCATTTTCTGCACAACCAACATGGATGTGTGTTCATCACTTCTGCACAACCAACATGGATGTGTGTTCATCACTTCTGCACAACCAACATGGATGTGTGTGTTCATCACTTCTGCACAACCAACATGGATGTGTGTTCATCATTTTCTGCACAACCAACATGGATGTGTGTTCATCACTTCTGCACAACCAACATGGATGTGTGTTCATCATTTCTGCACAACCAACATGGATGACATGGATGTGTGTTCATCATTTTCTGCACAACCAACATGGATGACATGGATGTGTGTTCATCACTTCTGCACAACCAACATGGATGTGTGTTCATCACTTCTGCACAACCAACATGGATGTGTGTTCATCATTTTCTGCACAACCAACATGGATGTGTGTTCATCACTTCTGCACAACCAACATGGATGTGTGTTCATCACTTCTGGGCAACCAACATGGATGTGTGTTCATCATTTCTGCACAACCAACATGGATGACATGGATGTGTGTTCATCACTTCTGCACAACCAACATGGATGTGTGTGTTCATCATTTCTGCACAACCAACATGGATGTGTGTTCATCGTTTCTGCACAACCAACATGGATGACATGTATGTGTGTGTTCATCATTTCTGCACAACCAACATGGATGTGTGTGTTCATCACTTCTGCACAACCAACATGGATGTGTGTTCATCACTTCTGCACAACCAACATGGATGTGTGTTCATCACTTCTGCACAACCAACATGGATGTGTGTTCATCATTTCTGCACAACCAACATGGATGTGTGTGTTCATCACTTCTGCACAACCAACATGGATGTGTGTGTTCATCACTTCTGCACAACCAACATGGATGTGTGTTCATCATTTCTGCACAACCAACATGGATGTGTGTGTTCATCACTTCTGCACAACCAACATGGATGTGTGTGTTCATCATTTCTGCACAACCAACATGGATGTGTGTTCATCATTTTCTGCACAACCAACATGGATGTGTGTTCATCACTTCTGCACAACCAACATGGATGTGTGTGTTCATCACTTCTGCACAACCAACATGGATGTGTGTTCATCATTTCTGCACAACCAACATGGATGTGTGTTCATCACTTCTGCACAACCAACATGGATGTGTGTTCATCACTTCTGCACAACCAACATGGATGTTGTGCTATATGAGTTACCTCCCTTTCTACCCAATTCTAGCCACCACCGAGGCACCAGTTCCTGAGTGATATGGGTAACCACCATCAGGGTGTGCCACATGCCATACCTCACTTTCTACTCCAGCTATAATTATCATTTCTGGCCAACCAACATGGACGTTGTGCTATGTGAGTTACCTCCCTTTCTACCCTAGTGATAGTCTTCTTTGTCTAATGCTCAAACAGCAACTGTTGTTGTCCGTCATATGAGTGAAAATGCGTTGTGCTGCCGTTAAGCGCCTGACAAGTCAGGCCCAGCACATCCGACTTGGGCGTGGGAGAGATTTGTTAAATTTGAAGTCTTCCTGGAAAAAAGCAAGAGAATGGACCAAGAAGGCTGAAAATAGACAAGAAGGAGATGACAGAAAAACAAGGCAGAAACAAAGAGAGGGATAGAAAAGAGGGAATTGTTAGCGGAGAATTTCCAGAAGGTGGGGATGCTGTTTAAACTGACAGGCCTCAGGCATCCCCGCAGGGAGACTTCAGTGATATCATTTCTGGGTACCCAACATCAACGTGTGCTGTATGAGACACCTCACTTTCTACCCAGTGATATCATTTCTGGGTATCCAACATCAACGTGTGCTGTATGAGACACCTCACTTTCTACCCAGTGATATCATTTCTGGGTATCCAACATCAACGTGTGCTGTATGAGATACCTCACTTTCTACCCAGTGATATCATTTCTGGGTAACCAACATCAATGTGTGCTGTATGAGACACCTCACTTTCTACCCAGTGATATCATTTCTGGGTAACCACCATGTGCTGTATGAGATACCTCACTTTCTACCCAGTGATATCATTTCTGGGTATCCAACATCAACGTGTGCTGTATGAGATACCTCACTTTCTACCCAGTGATATCATTTCTGGGTAACCACCATGTGCTGTATGAGATACCTCACTTTCTACCCAGTGATATCATTTCTGGGTAACCAACATCAATGTGTGCTGTATGAGATACCTCACTTTCTACCCAGTGATATCATTTCTGGGTAACCACCATCACCGTGTGCTGTATTAAACACCTGACTTTCTATCCAGTGATATCATTTCTGGGTAACCAACATCAACGTGTGCTGTATAAAACACCTCACTTTCTACCCAGTGATATCATTTCTGGGTATCCAACATCAACGTGTGCTGTATGAGACACCTCACTTTCTACCCAGTGATATCATTTCTGGGTATCCAACATCAACGTGTGCTGTATGAGATACCTCACTTTCTACCCAGTGATATCATTTCTGGGTAACCAACATCAATGTGTGCTGTATGAGACACCTCACTTTCTACCCAGTGATATCATTTCTGGGTAACCACCATGTGCTGTATGAGATACCTCACTTTCTACCCAGTGATATCATTTCTGGGTATCCAACATCAACGTGTGCTGTATGAGATACCTCACTTTCTACCCAGTGATATCATTTCTGGGTAACCACCATGTGCTGTATGAGATACCTCACTTTCTACCCAGTGATATCATTTCTGGGTAACCAACATCAATGTGTGCTGTATGAGATACCTCACTTTCTACCCAGTGATATCATTTCTGGGTAACCACCATCACCGTGTGCTGTATTAAACACCTGACTTTCTATCCAGTGATATCATTTCTGGGTAACCAACATCAACGTGTGCTGTAT
>CM054146.1:3003257-3033257 GCA_028751875.1 Rapana venosa
TGGAGCGTGATGTCTTTTTAATAGAGGTAGGACAGGTATACAGACTGAAACAATGCATGACAACACAGGACAGGTATAAGTAAGACAGGTATGGAAAACAGACTGTGACTGTAGCACTTACTCTGACCAGTCTTGCCTCTCTAAGCCAGTTGTCTCTGGAATGCAGCTGAAAAATAAAATTTAAAAAACAATTACACAATAAATCTATTCCTCTGTCAGATTTTGAAACTTCATGAAAAAAAATATATACCTCCCACACACACATACCCCCCCCCCAAAATACACACACACACACACTGTACACACTACTGAATTGTTTGGGGTTTTTCGTTCCAAAGTTTACCCATGTTGTGATGACCCTCTGATAACAAAATGACAACAAATCACAAACAAAACGACAACAAATCACAACAGATGGCCTTTCTGACACATCTGATAACGGCCCTTTGATTACAAAATGAACTTTGATTACAAAATGAACTTTGATGACAAAATGAACTTTGATGACAAAATGAACTTTGATGACAAAATGAACTTTGATTATAAAATCATCTTTGATTACAAAATGATCTTCGATTACAAAATGACCACAAATGTTATGTAATGGAAAGTTAAGCACCATATCCTTATAGAATTGGAAAAGCTTGAGGTTTGGGGCTTTTTTAAAAAAAAATCCTGAAATTATACAAAACCATAAAATCGGGCCCAGGCTAAAAGCTGTGTAGTATGTCGGTTATTGATGTCAGCTGCGTGCCAAGGCCTGCTTCGACATGCAGAGTGAGAGAGGGAGGTCATTCCAAATGGATGGATCAGAAACAGAGAAAGAGCAATGGCCAACAGAGAGAGGTAGGACTCACTGGCAGTTCTGGTGTCAGATTGTCTTCAGTGCAGCCATGACAGGCTCTTCACTGAACAACCTGCACCCTCCTTTAATCAAAGGACAAAAAATCCTCTGAAGTCGGAGTATGGCTGCCTCTACAGCCAGGTACTTAAAAAGTCTCACGCACATCTTCTCATCCTTGTTGCAATGTCAATCTCACAGTGATTCCCAGGTGTGATGAGTGAGTCAGAGTGCACGTTCTGGGGACCCCTGGGGAGTTCAGCTGGAGAATGCACAACAACAACAACAAACAATAAAATGACAACTGTTACAGCCCAGCGGTTAAGACCATTTGATTTCAATCCTGTGCGTGCATGAAGTCATGGGTTTGAATCTTGGCAGCAGCAGCATTTGGTGAATGAAGGGTGGGGCATGTTACTATCTCCAAGGTCAGAGTAAAATGCAGACCTGCCAGTGCCTTCTTATCCTTCACATATATGCACAAGCTGAAGATCAAATATGCATGTTCAAGATCCAGAAAATCATGTCAGTGTTATGAGGATTATGGAAACACAAGCATATCCAGCGTGTATTCTGTAAATAAAAATGCATGACATGGAGAACTATGGAGAATGTGCAAAGTTGATGATCTGAAGTCTGTAGCTAGTACCAATAGACTGCGCTGGTTTAGGCACATTCAACGGAAAGCAGACCACCACATCATAAAAAGAGCAATGAACTTCGTAGTGGATGGAAAGAGACCAAAGGGAAGACCTAGCAAAACCTGGGCTGCCTGTATTGCAGATGATCTTAGAGAAAGGGGCATAAATAAGGAGAAAGCTCAAAACAGAGAGAGATGGAGAAGGCTCATCAATGTCAAACCTCCCCTGGGAGAAACATGACAAAAAAGGAAGAAGAAGAAGATTCTGTAAATAAAAAAAACCAAGCTGCTCTGAAGACAGAATGATGTCAGCTGAGGCCAGGGCAGACCTCCTGCAGAGTTACAAGCCCAGGAGAAGATCAGGCACTGCACACCATCCACTCAGTAAGGGATTACAGAGAGAAACAAGAGAGAGAGAGGGGGGAGAGGGGGATGGAGAGAGAGAGAGAGAGTCAAATATTTTCGCCAAAAACTGAGAGTAGGTCCCAATCAATTCGTAACAAGCCTTCAGCAAAATTACAAAAACTAACTGACCGTATGCACACATTCTCTGGCATATACTGCTTCGTGGCGAATGTATCCAACAGGTATGGAGTTTTCTGGGTAGATGGCCTCGTACTTCAACAGGTGACGACGAAGAGCATACCTGGACACAAAACACAAGCTTTCCACCATTGGAATTTTCCAAGTAAGAGTTGTTGGAATACATTTCTACCTAAAGCACCACCACTTTATCAGCACTATTTTTCTTTTCGTTCCTCGACTAGAGCTCTAGGTTCATGGTGCCCGGTCTGTCTTCTCCTGTGCTTGTCACTCTGCAGCAGGTCTGCCCCCTGCTGGCCTCAGCCAACACATTCCGCCTTCAGAGCAGCTCATGTCACTGTGCAGTTTGCATGCTGGGTGTGTCTGTGTTTCCATAAGCCATCAAACGCCAACATGAAATACTGGATCTGTATTGTGCATATTTCATCTTCTGCATGAGTGTATACACGAGGGAAATCAAGGCACTGGCAGGTCTGCACTCAAAGTTGACCAAGGAGATTGTAAAAATCCACGCCTTAACTTCCCCAGACGCCCATGCCAAGAACCCCGGACTTCAAAACACAACAACAAGCAAAACCTCACAAAAAGAAGACAACAACGACAAACTGAACCTACAGCGGGTGGTTTTTGAAGTCTCCGATACTCGTGGGTAGGGGGCGCTGCACCAGGTGATCTGCAATGAAGAAACAAGAGAAGACTTCAGTGATTCAGTGAGCACGGCACGATCTCCAAACCCGTTATCATGACGGCACAATTGAAACACCACACACAGAGAGCATTAACATCCGCTGAGGATTTCCAGATCAACCATGAGAAAGTGGCACCCCCAGTAAAACCAGAGTTGTATATTAGACAATGAGGATTTAGACATTAGATAATGAGGATTTAGACATTAGAATGAGGATTTAGACATTAGATAATGAGGATTTAGACATTAAACAATGAGGATTTAGACATTAGACAATGAGGATTTAGACATTAGACAATGAGAATTTAGACATTAGACAATGAGGATTCAGACATCCATGATGACAAATTGCACCCAGAGTAAAAGGCAATTTGTGTTTCTTCATATTCCAACAATACACTTTTGGGGTTTTTTGTTTAACTACAAACAATGCCATTAGAGTGATTATCCACATCAACATCAGTTATTCGTTTCTATAAATAAATAACACCATTACCATGACAATGCCAGATCAATTACTCATTTCTGTAAAATAAAACTAAAGTATCTTTGCAGCATCGAACTGTCAAAGGCGCCTTCATCCTCTCTCTCCAAACATCTGAGATATATTTCATCACATTCAAGGATCATACACAAACAGCACTGTTGGCACACAAACACATACCAACTCCTGTAACATTTAGCAAATATCAAATTAATCCAGAAAAAAAAGGAATGAGTGCCTATGGAGAAAAATTACAGTCTCCTTCTTCTCTCGTTCGTTTTTTACGCCGTCAGACGTGTTTGGGAGAAAGAGTGGCATGTCCTTTCCAACTCCTGTCATGGGCTGTACAGCTTAGTTTGCAGGGCCATCTTCGTCAGAAAAGTACAGTCACAAACACATGTATACAAGCAGACTGGACCCAACAGGAATGGAAACAGGAATACAATTGCAGGATTTGCCTACAGTACAGTACAGCTACAAATGCAGGCAGAGACGCATGTATACAAACACTGGACCCAACAGGAATGGAAACAGGAATACAATTGCAGGATTTGCCTCCAGTACAGTACAGCTACAAATGCAGGCGGAGACGCATGTATACAAACACTGGACCCAACAGGAATGGAAACAGGAATACAATTGCAGGATTTGCCTCCAGTACAGTACAGCTACAAATGCAGGCGGAGACGCATGTATACAAACACTGGACCCAACAGGAATGGAAACAGGAATACAATTGCAGGATTTGCCTCCAGTACAGTACAGCTACAAATGCAGGCGGAGACGCATGTATACAAACACTGGACCCAACAGGAATGGAAACAGGAATACAATTGCAGGATTTGCCTACCAGTACAGTACAGCTACAAATGCAGGCGGAGACGCCAAAGTGGAGAGAAGACAGGGAGAGAGAGTTCCCCACTGACCTTTGATGGCTCTGTTCTCCTCTTCATCCACAGCCAGAAGACAAGGAGAGAGAGTTCACCACTGACCTTTGATGGCTCTGTTCTCCTCTTCATCCACAGCCAGAAGACAAGGAGAGAGAGTTCACCACTGACCTTTGATGGCTCTGTTCTCCTCTTCATCCACAGCCAGAAGACAAGGAGAGAGAGTTCACCACTGACCTTTGATGGCTCTGTTCTCCTCTTCATCCACAGCCAGAAGACAGGGAGAGAGAGTTCCCCACTGACCTTTGATGGCTCTGTTCTCCTCTTCATCCACAGCCAGAAGACAGGGAGAGAGAGTTCACCACTGACCTTTGATGGCTCTGTTCTCCTCTTCATCCACAGCCAGAAGACAGGGAGAGAGAGTTCCCCACTGACCTTTGATGGCTCTGTTCTCCTCTTCATCCACAGCCAGAAGACAGGGAGAGAGAGTTCCCCACTGACCTTTGATGGCTCTGTTCTCCTCTTCATCCACAGCCAGAAGACAGGGAGAGAGAGTTCACCACTGACCTTTGATGGCTCTGTTCTCCTCTTCATCCACAGCCAGAAGACAGGGAGAGAGAGTTCACCACTGACCTTTGATGGCTCTGTTCTCCTCTTCATCCACAGCCAGAAGACAAGGAGAGAGAGTTCCCCACTGACCTTTGATGGCTCTGTTCTCCTCTTCATCCACAGCCAGAAGACAAGGAGAGAGAGTTCCCCACTGACCTTTGATGGCTCTGTTCTCCTCTTCATCCACAGCCAGAAGACAAGGAGAGAGAGTTCCCCACTGACCTTTGATGGCTCTGTTCTCCTCTTCATCCACAGCCAGAAGACAAGGAGAGAGAGTTCGCCACTGACCTTTGATGGCTCTGTTCTCCTCTTCATCCACAGCCAGAAGACAGGGAGAGAGAGTTCGCCACTGACCTTTGATGGCTCTGTTCTCCTCTTCATCCACAGCCAGAAGACAGGGAGAGAGAGTTCCCACTGACCTTTGATGGCTTGTTCTCCTCTTCATCCACAGCCAGAAGACAAGGAGAGAGAGTTCCCCACTGACCTTTGATGGCTCTGTTCTCCTCTTCATCCACAGCCAGAAGACAAGGAGAGAGAGTTCCCCACTGACCTTTGATGGCTCTGTTTCTCTCTTCATCCACAGCCAGAAGACAAGGAGAGAGAGTTCGCCACTGACCTTTGATGGCTCTGTTCTCCTCTTCATCCACAGCCAGAAGACAGGGAGAGAGAGTTCGCCACTGACCTTTGATGGCTCTGTTCTCCTCTTCATCCACAGCCAGAAGACAGGGAGAGAGAGTTCGCCACTGACCTTTGATGGCTCTGTTCTCCTCTTCATCCACAGCCAGAAGACAAGGAGAGAGAGTTCCCCACTGACCTTTGATGGCTCTGTTCTCCTCTTCATCCACAGCCAGAAGACAAGGAGAGAGAGTTCCCACTGACCTTTGATGGCTCTGTTCTCTCTTCATCCACAGCCAGAAGACAAGGAGAGAGAGGAGTTCCCCACTGACCTTTGATGGCTCTGTTCTCCTCTTCATCCACAGCCAGAAGACAGGGAGAGAGAGTTCGCCACTGACCTTTGATGGCTCTGTTCTCCTCTTCATCCACAGCCAGAAGACAAGGAGAGAGAGTTCCCCACTGACCTTTGATGGCTCTGTTCTCCTCTTCATCCACAGCCAGAAGACAGGGAGAGAGAGTTCGCCACTGACTTTGATGGCTCTGTTCTCCTCTTCATCCACAGCCAGAAGACAAGGAGAGAGGAGGTTCCCCACTGACCTTTGATGGCTCTGTTCTCCTCTTCATCCACAGCCAGAAGACAAGGAGAGAGAGTTCCCCACTGACCTTTGATGGCTCTGTTCTCCTCTTCATCCACAGCCAGAAGACAAGGAGAGAGAGTCCACCACTGACCTTTGATGGCTCTGTTCTCCTCTTCATCCACAGCCAGAAGACAAGGAGAGAGAGTTCCCCACTGACCTTTGATGGCTCTGTTCTCCTCTTCATCCACAGCCAGAAGACAAGGAGAGAGAGTCCACCACTGACCTTTGATGGCTCTGTTCTCCTCTTCATCCACAGCCACGTTCGCTGAGGCGTACGGTGCCAAAGATTCTCTCCACCAATCGGAATCCACGCGCTGTTTTCTGGTATGCGACAGCCACTGAGGCGCGTACTTTGCGGTGATGTCTTTGACACTGCCGTCTGTGCAAACACACACACGTATCCACCTGACTGGGGTCTCCTTTCTGCACTGTGTCATGGTATGTCATGGCTGAACGACGTCCAGTCTCTCTCTCTCTCGAGAGAGAGAGAGAGAGAGAGAGAGAGAGAGAGAGAGAGAGAGAGAGCTCGGGGTGATCTCCCTTGGATATAGGCAGGGCAAAATTTTGCTGTGTAAATTTTGTGTTTTAATTGCCAAATAAACCAGCACAATGCCAGTTGTCGGGTTACCAACAACGCTGGAAGTGACGCTAGGTGCCCTGCTGCAACAACACTGCATCACCTCATGGAAGGTCTGTGGAGAAGTCGAGCAAACGACTGTTGTGCTGCGACTGAAGGCTGGCTCAAGTGATGGGAACATGGCGGGTCAACAAACACCTGTGTACTTCCGCAGAAAGCCTCCCAGTCAGACCAACAGGGACCGACGAAGGACAGAGGAGAGGAGACAGGCAGAGGAGAGGAGGTGGGCAGAGGAGAGGAGGCGGGCAGAGGAAAGGCAAGAAGACAAGGCAAGTGCATTGTTCCCATTCGAAACTTCGCCAAGTTTGTTTATGCCAACACCCCCCATCACCCAGTCTGTCTCACACACCAACACCCCAGCCTCTCCTAATCACACGCCTTCGCAATCGCTGCTTCCCACACATGATTATCGCCGTGCATCAGGTGCTGTCACAGTGTTGGAAGCTGACACAGTCGCTGAACAACAAGGTGGAATTGACCTGGTTGAGGTGCCTGTACCTGACATTACGATGGAGGGGGAGGACTGTGACGAATATCTAGATCAGATTCGGGATGCAGGCTACAGTGGAGATACTATAAAGAACTATGTGGGTGGGCTGAGAAACAGATCCCTGCAGAGAAATCTCAGGGACGTTTCTAGAAACAAGGACTTTCTTAATGTGTATACCTCTGATGAAATACCTGATACTATCATTTGTGAAAGTGAAGATATGATTTTTCAGTTTATCTGGACAGATGACACTCACAACCTGCTGATTACTTTTGGTTTGCAAAAAAGAACACCAGGCAACTGACTCAGGAGGAAAAAGACATTTATTCCAAGCTGCAGCTGTGGACACCTGCCGATCGTGACAGAATCAAAGACAGAATTAGTGCTGGACTGGATGTTTTACATGTTATGATGGATGCTATCAGATTTTTCTGGGTTAGAAGTGACTGTGGTTGCCTGTATATGTGCGTGTGTGTGTGTGTGTGTGTGTGTGTGTGTTGCATGCGCACCTCTTGTGCGTGCGTGCGCGCGTGTGTGTATGTGTGTGTTGTGTATGTTCGTGCATGTGTGTGTGCGTGCATGTGTTTGTGCGTGCGTGTGTGCGTGTTCGTGCGTGTGTGTGTTTGTGCGTGTGTGTGTGCGGTGTGTGCATGCATATGTGTGTGCATATGTGTGTGTGTGTGTGTGAGAGAATGAGAGAGAGAGAGAGAGAGAGAGAGAGCAAAACAGGAGGTTAGGCATATTGTGAGTTAGGTTTTTCACGTGTTGGAAAGAGCATGAGTTACGGATCAGACGGAATGTAGGGACAGGAAGCCCTGTCACAGACTCGGTGTTTAAATGATGTTTGTGGTTGTTGTTACCCTCCCCCCTCCCTTTCCCCATTAGCAATGGGCGAAAGTGTTAGGCACCAATTCATCTGAATCGTAATGTAAAACACTTCACCATGTCGTGGAATCCATGCCATGTCGACCATTTGGGCTGTAGAAACAATACATCTGTATTTCTGAAAATACGTGTTTTGTGCCCAGTCCCCTTCCCACTGTCCCCTTGTAAATGGGCTTTAACAGCTTATTACAATAAAATATTGTCATTGTCAAATATTGTCATTGTCTCTCTCTCTCTCTCTCTCTCTCTCTCTCTCTTGATAATGTTATCCTAAGTGATATTTTTGTAGCTGACTTTTTGTTATACAGTAACATGTTGTCTGTGTGTGTGTGTTTTTGTTTATTTTATTTTATTTTTTAACCAAAATACTAAGCAGTTCGGCAACCCCCTTCATGTATGGGCCAATGGCCTTTTTGTGAATGAATCATTCGAGTTCGAGTTCGAGTTCGAGTTCTCTCTCTCTCTCTCTCTCTCTCTCTCTCTCTATATATATATATATATTCATTCCTCAGCTAGAGCTCCGAGGTTCACCAATGGTGAGATTCAGCGTATGCGACCGTTTCTGACCATCATGAAGGTAGCCACATTCCGACCTGAAGGATGCATGGTGGGTATGTTCATATTTCCATAACCATTCAAACACTGACATGAATTATAGGATCTTTAATGTGCATACTTGATCTTGCGCATGTGTATAAACACGAAGGGAATTAAGACACGGACAGGTCTGCATTTCAAGTTGACCGGGGAGATGGAAAAATGTCCCACCCTTCATTAAATCACCAGATGCTGCCAAGATTCAAACCTACGACTTCAGGGATCCACGGGATTGAGGCTGAACCTGTCTTAACCGCTCAATAATAGCACTCGTCACTGCTACACGTATATACTCTTTCCTTGAATTCAGCCTGAGGAAGCTTCAGGATAGAAGCGAAAATGCACTGAAGTTACTAAAAAAAAGGAGAAATAAGCTGAAGGCTTTGGTTTTTTACTGTTTTACCTCAAGTGTTGCTTGGAGGAGGGATGGTCCCCACAAAGTGTGGGTTTTACCCAGACAATTTACATATTTCGTTTTCTATAGAAATGGGATGTCTCCTTCCCCACACCTCCTGACGTAAGGGGAGGGCGGGCAGGGAAAGGGCAGGGGGAGGGCGGGGGGGGAGGGCGGGGGGAGGGAGGGGGGGAAAAGGGGAGGACAAGGGAGGGCGGTGGAGGAGGGCGGGGAGGGAAGGGGAGGGGAGGGGAAAGGGAAGGGGAGGGAAGGGGGGGGGGGGGGAAAGGGTTTTTGGCATATCCTCCCATTTTAAACCCCGGACATACGGGAGGGCTGGGGGGGCAGCAGAACTGGTGTCGAAGGTTTGCCCCCCCACACAGGCACACAGTCCACGCCTGCACCACACACCCCCGTCCTCACCCAGACGGGGACAGACAGAAAAATGTCAAATGACCCAACCCCTTCCCACACTCATAAACAACCCCTGCCACATATTCTTTTCAAAGCAAAGGGAAAAACAATGTAAGCACACCCCCTTTTGACCTCACAGGCACGCACTTTCCCCCAACACCGCACCTGCTGCACGCACGCACACAACACACACAATCACCACTTTTTGTTCCCAAAGCCCCCCCACGATTCCATGGTCCACTTTAAAAAAAAAATCCGTACTTTATTAAAAATAGGGTGGGGAAAAAAAAAAATAAAAAAAATTAGAAATAAACAAAACTTCCAGTGATTTTCCCCAAAAATCACACGGAGAATAATACACAAACAAAACAACAGCTTTACAGCCTCTATGTAAATCCCCTTTTCTTTGGGGAAACCAAACCAATAAAAAACCCTTTCCCCGTTGGTAAAAACCCAAACCCAGTAAAAAAATTCTCTGTTTTAAACCAAACCCCGAAACCATTCTCTGTTTGGGAAACCAAAACCCCGTAAACCATCTCTGTTGGAAAAAACCCAAACCCCCGCAAACCATTTTCGTTTGGGAAGCCAAACCCAGTAAACCATTCTCTTTGGTAAACCAAACCCCGCAAAAACCCTTTCTTTGGTAAACCAAACCCAGTAAAAAAAAATTCTTGTTGGTAACCAAACCCAGTAAACCATTCTCTGTTGCTAAACCAAACCCAGCAAACCATTCTCTGTTAGTAAACCATACCCAATGTACGACCTTCTCTGACATGTACTAAAAACTCTTTTCTGGTGATGATGGTTAACTTCCAAACCACAAAACACCCATACATGTGCGTGCGTGCGTTTGTGCATGTGTGTGTGCAAGTGTGTGCGTGTAAAGAAATATGCCCACCGATCTAAAAGCAGAGAACTGCATTCACATTGATACAGATCAAAAAAACACAACAGCATTGACACTGAAGTTGACACAGGGCCACTGAGGAGGCCATCGGTTCACTTACAAAACCACTTGCTCTGTCGGGGCAGGTACACTTCCAGCCAGTAATCTCGCCCTGCCCAATGACACACAACACATTAGCAATGCCTTTGATGGAGGAACAATCAGGGATATGTGTGTGTGTGTGTGTGCGTGCACGCGCATGCGTGCGTGCGTGCATGCAAGTATGAATACTTGAGCAGTCTTCACTGTTACATCCTTCCACATAAAGTGATACCATCACACACGTGTGTGTGTGTGTGTGTAATTGTGTGTGTGTGTGTGTTTGTGAAAGCACACTGTGTGTTTGTGTATGCACACATGGGATTTTCAGTGTTGTCTTGTCAAAAGCTTTTCTCAGTTTTTGTTGTTGTTTTTTTAATGCATCCCAAGCCACATAAACACAGAGAAAACAATTAAACCCTACCAGCCCTGCCCAAACACCGTTAATTCATCGTTTTTTCTTCAGACTCTTCAGCTGAACACTGTATCTCCCACATCCTCTCCTTCACACAGGGTTTTCTAAATGACTGTTCTGAATGAATCAATCAGTCAATGACTATGGGCTCAATCCCCTCCTTCAAAAGGATGAGCTCAGGGTTCAATGCGTTCAAGACCGGCACTGCGTTTACTGATCAGCAACTGTTAAAGGGAAAGAGCTCGCTGTCAAGGGAAATGATTTATCTGACGACATGACTAGTCTCCCTCTATGGTGTTAACCTCAATGTCAAGGGAAATGATTTATCTGACGACATGACTAGTCTCCCTCTATGGTGTTAACCTCAATGTCAAGGGAAATGATTAATCTGACGACATGACTAGTCTCCCTCTATGGTGTTAACCTCAATGTCAAGGGAAATGATTTATCTGACGACATGACTAGTCTCCCTCTATGGTGTTAACCTCAATGTCAAGGGAAATGATTAATCTGACGACATGACTAGTCTCCCTCTATGGTGTTAACCTCAATGTCAAGGGAAATGATTTATCTGACGACATGACTAGTCTCCCTCTATGGTGTTAACCTCAATGTCAAGGGAAATGATTTATGTGACGACATGACTAGTCTCCCTCTATGGTGTAGCCTCAATCAACCTGCAGCATGTCACAGCCGGCGGCACACAGCGGGTCGCTGCACTGAGTGACTGACGTCCACGCTGCCGCTACAGCACGATCGGTCCACTGACCTCTGCTCTGGCTGCCGTGCCACAGCCACAGCTACAGCACGATCGGTCCACAGCGGTGTAACACACTGACCTCTGCTCTGGCTGCCGTGCCACAGCTACAGCACGATCGGTCCACAGCGGTGTAACACACTGACCTCTGCTCTGGCTGCCGTGGCCACAGCTACAGCACGATCGGTCCACAGCGGTGTAACACACTGACCTCTGCTCTGGCCGCCGTGGCCACAGCTACAGCACGATCGGTCCACAGCGGTGTAACACACTGACCTCTGCTCTGGCTGCCGTGCCACAGCTACAGCTACAGCACGATCGGTCCACAGCGGTGTAACACACTGACCTCTGCTCTGGCCGACGTCTTCCCCGCTGCTGCTGACGTCAGAAGACAGCACCTTGCGGTTCCGTTTCTTCTGGGACTGTCCCTCCCTCACCAGCTGGGACTTGGTCAGGAAGCTGGTGTCAAAGTCTGCGTCCCATCTGATGGACATACCACACGTTTTTGTACGTGATCAGAATGCATTTTTTTATTAGATTTTTTTTTTTTTTAAAGTCTCATATGCCTCCACATGTAGGCAATACACATGCATGCGCACATGAACACCCGCACGCTACCTTGGACAAGGAGAAAGCACTGACACAACCTGACAACTGAACAGTTAATAAACACTTTCTTCAGCTAAGTGACAAGTTTTCTTTTCAATTCTTTGTCTGTTTCTAGAACTGGTAAGGTAAAAAGGTAACGGTGCTCCCATAACCTATGCTGTTGTTGCAGAGCACAGTGTCAAGAGACCTCAGCTCAGCAGAATGGACCAAGAAGGCAGAAAATAGACAAGAAGGAGGTGACAGGAAAAAAGGAACAAGGCAGACACAAAAAGAGGGATGGAAAAGAGGAAATTCCTAGCACAGAATTTCCAGAAGGTGGGGATGCTGTTTAAACTGACAGGCCCCCAGCATCCCCACAGGGAATGATGTCTATCTGACAAATGCAAGCGAAAAGACAGATCTGTTTTCCATCATTACAGAACTAGCCAACTGAGAATCGACAATGCATCATTCTTCTAGCGCTTTGATTTGTTGCTTTACAAGATTCAGCGCTATATAAATTCCATACATTATTATTATTATTATTATAATAACTCTTGATGACTTCCAGATCGACAACAGGAAGTAGAGGAAAAAATGGAAAAAGAATCAAGAAAAAATGATAAGGCCAACACTTACTCTTCCTTCAAATCCATGGCGTCCTTTGCAGTCAGAGTGGATTCCCCTGTCCCTGACCTGTTCTGCCCTTTCCCCTTCCTCCTCACCGCCTTCTCCTCTTCCTCAGAAAAGTTACTGCCCTCACTGAGCGAACCTTGACCCTCCTCAGAAACAGCTCCCTCATCATCCTCCTCCTTCCATGTTGACCGTTTCACCAGCTTCCTCCGTCTCTCTGACGTTCTTCTCTTGGCGATGGATGGTGCACCATCATCACCCTCACCATCATCATCAGCACTGTCTTCACTTGACCAGTCTTTGTCTTTTGATTTCTTCCACTTGGCCGGTTGCTTTCTTTTCCTGCCACCTTTGCTCACTGTGGGCTGGGTTTTCTGGCTTGTAGACGGCAGACATCTTGAGTCAGAGTTAGTTTGTTGTGTCTGTCTGTCTTTTCCAGTTTTTTTGGGGGGGTTGGTCGATTTGTGTTTGCTGTTTTCCACTATGGCAGTTTTCTGTGGTCCTGAGGCTGTTTTGGGTTTTTTGGAAGAGGAGGCAGCAGCTTCGCTGTTGTTCTCTATTTTTCGCTTTCTCCCAGCCTGAAAAAAACAAATCACCGTTTAAAACACTCTTCCAAGCATGGACACTCAACCCCTGTCTCTTTTAAAGAGAGATGGGGTGAAGAGAGAGAGCGGGCAAGACACACTGAACTCTGAAAGAATGTATTCATAAAAGGCCGTTGGCCCATACATGAAAGGGGTTACTGATCAGTACACTCAATAATGATAGGAATACATGGTGAAGTACAGTGGTGACAAACATATGCAAGAAAATCCACAGTCATGGGGGGAAAATCTTACGATCTTACGAGAACACAACAGAGAGACACAGAGAGAGAGACACAGAGAAAGAGAGGGGGTACAACATGAATAAACTAGTACAGACATATATTGAGAAGCTTTTAATCTATACACACAAAAAGTACAGTTAAAATCAAACAGGAAGACACACACACACAGAGGGAGAGAGAGACAGAGATCAAAGGCATGACCTATGATAAAATGAAAAATATAAACACCCTTATCTTCACTCCACCCCCCACCCCCACACACTCACACCCTCTCTCTCTCTCAGCCCCCCCCTCCCCTCTCTTACCCCCTTACACTCAAACATGCATACTTTTTCTCTCACCCCCACACACACACAGGCATACTCCCGCCCCTACACACACATGGCTGTGTTGTCTATGTCTGCGTTGTCTGTATCTGTCTGTGTTGTCTGTATGTGGCTGTGTTGTTTGTGTGTCTAGCTGTGTTTTTCTCAACACACACAAGATTCAAGATTTAATTCCTTTCACCCCTTTTGGGGTATGGAGGATTACAAACAAATTGAAAAGGAGAATAAACCTAACAGCAATATACCCAAAAATAACATGAATACTAACAGTAATTGAAAAGCAAGAGTTCATCGCATAATGATAAGCAAACAATATTAAAGACTCACTATTTTTTTAAGTATACACATCTCTTTAAAATACATAATCTACACTTGTGAAAGACAACTGAAATTTCAAGAAATACCTGCAAATCATGAATTTTGAGAGTGACAGGAGAACTTTTCGAGATTTGCATTTCATCAGCCTATAAAAATTATAACTGGACATGGGTTGAAGAAAATGTCGGAGAATGAAATCCACACACACAAACTCTCTCTCACCCCGTCCTACACACACACACACATACATGCACACTCTCTCTCTCCCCCCTTCACACACATACATACTTTCTCTACCCCCTGCAACCCCACACACACTCAACATACACATACTCTCATACTCTGACCAGTCCACCCACCCATGCACTCCCACATGCACACTCCCACACATGCAACCCCCTCCCCCCCCAACACTCAGACAGCTAAACAGAAAAGACGTGACCTTGGCCACAGCAGCAGAGGAGGAGGAGGTCGAGGCCTTCATGGGCAGGGGCAGCAGGGACATCACCAGACGCACGTTGAAGCCCATGGCCCTCAGCATGGAAACCAGCACCTGGGGTACACACCACCACTCCACATCATCATCATCATCCTATATGGAATTTATAATGATAGTGCTATAACTCTTCTTTTTTCAAAATCAAAGCACTTGCATTCGCCCTATCCTTACACATTCAACCGATCTCAAATAGTTTTAACAAATTCAAATCTACATACACACACATCACACCTCACACATCATGCACGCACGCAAGCACAGCATCGCATCACACCTCTCACACACTCACAAAGATAATACACTTTGGCGGGGTAATGGGGATTTCAGTTGTTGAAGGCAGGGACAGAATATGAGATGAAACAAAAGGGGGAAATCCTAGGTTGGGAATGATTCAATCTTGAGGCTGGACTTGCAAGTGTTGTAGGAAGATATTTAGCCAAGGGAGAGCAGGAGGTCACTCCGCTCACCACACAATGCAATGATGCTGACTTTCTGCAGCAACACAGACAATACAGACAACACAGCCAGATACAGACAACACAGCCAGATAGATACAGACAACATAGACAGATACAGACAACACAGCCAGATAGATACAGACAACACAGCCAGGTACAGACAACATAGACAGATACAGACAACACAGCCAGATACAGACAACACAGCCAGATAGATACAGACAACATAGACAGATACAGACAACACAGCCAGATAGATACAGACAACATAGACAGATACAGACAACACAGCCAGATAGATACAGACAACACAGCCAGATACAGACAACACAGCCAGATACAGACAACACAGCCAGATACAGACAACACATCCAGATACAGACAACATAGACAGATACAGACAACACAGCCAGATAGATACAGACAACACAGCCAGATAATACAGACAACACAGCCAGATAGATACAGACAACATAGACAGATAGATACAGACAACATAGACAGATACAGACAACACAGACACAGACAACACAGCCAGATACAGACAACACAGCCAGATACAGACAACACAGACAACACAGCCAGATACAGACAACACAGCCAGATAGATACAGACAACACAGACAATACAGACAATACATACAACACAGCCAGGTACAGACAACACACCAGGTACAGACAACACAGCCAGATAGATACATACAACACAGACAATACAGACAACACAGCCAGATACAGACAACACAGCCAGATACATACAACACAGACAACACAGCCAGATAGATACAGACAACACAGCCAGATAGATACAGACAACACAGCCAGATAGATACAGACAACACAGCCAGATACAGACAACACAGCCAGGTACAGACAACACAGCCAGATACAGACAACACAGCCAGATACAGACAACACATCCAGATACAGGCAACACAGCCAGATACAGACAACACATCCAGATACAGACAACATAGACAGATACAGACAACATAGACAGACAGATACAGACAACACAGCCAACAACACAGCCAGACAACACATCCAGATACAGACAACACATCCAGATACAGACAACACATCCAGATACAGACAACACAGCCAGGTACAGACAACACAGCCAGATACAGACAACACAGCCAGGTACAGACAACACAGCCAGATACAGACAACACAGCCAGATAGATACAGACAACACAGACAACAGACAACACAGACACAGACAACATAGACAGATACATACAACACAGCCAGATACAGACAACACAGCCAGGTACAGACAACACAGCCAGATAGATACAGACAACACAGCCAGATAGATACAGACAACACAGCCAGATACAGACAACACAGCCAGATACAGACAACACAGCCAGATACAGACAACACAGCCAGATACAGACAACACAGCCAGATACAGACAACACAGCCAGATAGATACAGACAACACAGCCAGATAGATACAGACAACACAGCCAGATAGATACAGACAACACAGCCAGATAGATACAGACAACACAGCCAGATAGATACAGACAACACAGCCAGATACAGACAACACAGCCAGATACAGACAACACAGCCAGATACAGACAACACAGCCAACAGATACAGACAACACAGCCAGATAGACACAGACAACATAGACAGATACAGACAACACAGCCAGATACAGACAACACAGCCAGATACAGACAACACAGCCAGATAGATACAGACAACACAGCCAGATAGATACAGACAACACAGCCAGATACAGACAACACAGCCAGATAGATAATGACAACACATCCAGATACAGACAACACAGCCAGATACAGACAACACAGACAGATACAGACAACACAGCTAGACAGATACAGACAACACAGCTAGACAGATACAGACAACACATCCAGATACAGACAACACATCCAGATACAGACAACACAGCCAGATACAGACAACACAGCCAGATACAGACAACACAGCCAGATACAGACAACACAGACAGGTACAGACAACACAGCCAGGTACAGACAACACAGCCAGGTACAGACAACACAGATACAGACAACACAGACAGATACAGACAACACAGACAGATACAGACAACACAGCCAGGTACAGACAACACAGCCAGATACAGACAACACAGACAGATACAGACAACACAGCCAGGTACAGACAACACAGCCAGATACAGACAACACAGCCAGACACAGACAACACAGCCAGATACATACAACACAGACAGATACAGACAACACAGCCAGATAGATACAGACAACACAGACAGATACAGACAACACAGCCAGATAGATACAGACAACACAGCCAGAGAGATACAGACAACACAGCCAGATACAGACAACACATCCAGATACAGACAACACAGACAGATACAGACAACATAGACAGATACAGACAACACAGCCAGGTACAGACAACACAGACAATACATACAACACAGCCAGGTACAGACAACACAGCCAGATAGATACAGACAACACAGCCAGGTACAGACAACACAGACAATACATACAACACAGCCAGATAGAGACAACACAGCCAGATAGATACAGACAACACAGCCAGATAGATACAGACAACACAGCCAGACAGATACAGACAACACATCCAGATACAGACAACACAGCCAGATAGATACAGACAACACATCCAGATACAGACAACACATCCAGATAGACAACACAGCCAGATAGATACAGACAACACAGCCAGACAGATAGACAACACAGCCAGATACAGACAACGCATCCAAATACAAACATAGACAGATACAGACAACATAGCCAGACAGATACAGACAACACAGCCAGATACAGACAACACAGCCAGATACAGACAACACAGCCAGATAGACAACACAGACAACGCAGCTAGACAGATACAGACTACACAGACAGATACAGACAACACAGCCAGATACAGACAACACAGCCAGACACAGACAACACAGCTAGATACAGACAACACAGCCAGGTACAGACAACACAGCCAGATACAGACAACACAGCCAGATAGATACAGACAACACAGC
This sequence comes from Rapana venosa, assembly GCA_028751875.1. NCBI lineage: Eukaryota > Metazoa > Mollusca > Gastropoda > Neogastropoda > Muricidae > Rapana > Rapana venosa. The sequence continues at coordinate 3,021,471 of CM054146.1, forward strand.
CAGATACAGACAACAGCCAGATACAGACAACACAGACAACACATCCAGGTACAGACAACACATCCAGATACAGACAACACAGCCAGGTACAGACAACACAGCCAGATACAGACAACACAGACAGATACAGACAACACAGATACAGACAACACAGCCAGGTACAGACAACACAGCCAGGTACAGACAACACAGACAAGGCCCAGTTACCATGACCAGCAGTCTGGGGTCACTGACACTGCTGTCTCCCAACACCTTCAGCAACTGACTGCATGTCACCTAAAAAAAAAAAAAATTTTTAAATACAAATAATAATGATTTTACCTGTGGTGAAACAGGCGAGAATAATGACAACAGTAATAACAAGTGGCATAATGACAATGCAAAACTATATGATGCCATGGCTGAGACACAAACACAATCTTATAACATAACCTCTCCCCTTCCCTCCATCTGTACAGACAGACCTATACTGTATACCATTTCTCTACGCTGAGTAAGACCTCTTCCCTCTATGACAGACCTATACTGTATACCATTTCTCTATGCTGAGTAAGACCTCTTCCCTCTATGACAGACCTATACTGTATACCATTTCTCTATGCTGACTTCTTCCCTCTATGACAGACCTATACTGTATACCATTTCTCTATGCTGAGTAAGACCTCTTCCCTCTATGACAGACCTATACTGTATACCATTTCTCTACGCTGAGTAAGACTTCTTCCCTCTATGACAGACCTATACTGTATACCATTTCTCTACGCTGAGTAAGACCTCTTCCCTCTATGACAGACCTATACTGTATACCATTTCTCTACGCTGAGTAAGACTTCTTCCCTCTATGACAGACCTATACTGTATACCATTTCTCTACGCTGAGTAAGACTTCTTCCCTCTATGACAGACCTATACTGCATACCATTTCTCTACGCTGAGTAAGACTTCTTCCCTCTATGACAGACCTATACTGTATACCATTTCTCTACGCTGAGTAAGACCTCATCTCTATGACAGACCTATACTGTATACCATTTCTCTATGCTGAGTAAGACCTCTTCCTTCTATGACAGACCTATACTGTATACCATTTCTCTACGCTGAGTAAGACCTCTTCCTTCTATGACAGACCTATACTGTATACCATTTCTCTATGCTGAGTAAGACATCTTCCCTCTATGACAGACCTATACTGTATACCATTTCTCTATGCTGAGTAAGACATCTTCCCTCTATGACAGACCTATACTGTATACCATTTCTCTACGCTGAGTAAGACCTCTTCCCTCTATGACAGACCTATACTGTATACCATTTCTCTACGCTGAGTAAGACCTCATCTCTATGACAGACCTATACTGTATACCATTTCTCTATGCTGAGTAAGACCTCTTCCCTCTATGACAGACCTATACTGTATACCATTTCTCTACGCTGAGTAAGACCTCTTCCCTCTATGACAGACCTATACTGTATACCATTTCTCTCTATATATATACCATCTCTCTATACCTGAGTAAGCTGGTCATTTTCTCGATCTCATTCACAGCTTTGCAGAGTATTGAAGCTGTCCGTTTTGAGACCTACAGACTAGGCTGTGTGCTCTGCCTATGGTCTTTTACATTCTTTTTTTCTTATTCACATTGATGACAAAGTCATAATACATGTTTTCTGTTTTCTTGAGTAACATTATATTTCTTTCAGAACTCCTTTGCCAGACATTAGTGACTGCTGCAGAGGGTTTTCTTTTTCTGTGTGTTGGAGTTACTCCAGTGTGTCATGGCTGTTGTTGTTGTTGCCACTGCTGTTGTTTGCTTTTCTTGTTCTCTACCATTTAAAAAAAATTCATTTGTTAATTTATCAATAAAGGTTTTTCTCCACTAGCATCGACACTGGCAAAAGAGCATACATTTGTTCATTTGAGTTACTGCACACCAACATGCATGCATGTACCCGTGTATGCGTACTCATAAATGCATGAATCAGAATGTGTCAGTTTCTCAAGCACTCTGCTGTATGATGCATCAACCACACTCTACGCTAAGACAAAACACCAGAAATAATAAATATACTACAAACAACATACAATCACCCCAAACAACAAAAAACAAACATTTTCAAAAAACAAAAAAAACAACCATAAACAACAACAAATAAAAAAACCAAAAACAAAAACACTCCCCCCCCCCCCAACCAAAAATGAACACCATGGTACACTTCAAACAACAAACTTCTCTAGCTTCAGCCCTCGACTAGCGCTCCACGGTTCATCAATGGTGAGATTTTTGCAACCACCCCCTCCACACACACACACACACACACACACACACACACACACACACACACCATTTAGGCAGCTGCATTCTGACTTCAGGGATGGTGTCTAAACATGACACCTGTGTGCATACATTAAAAAAAGTTTGTTGTCCATTCCTACTGGCATGAAACGGCCTACTCTACTGAAAGACAGAATGGGTTTTTAACAAGAGCACAAGATTTCTGCGTGCATACACATACAAAGCCTCTGTTTTTAGTCTCATCCAAAGAACTTTGACATTCAGTTCGATTTTCTCGTCAAACTGGGAAGAAAGGGTGAGGCTGGAAATCGAACCCACAACCTCACGGTTTACTTGTTAGGCAGGTGGATATCTTAACCGAAACAACAAACACGATCCCAAACATAACCTGAACCAAACACTACCCCAAACATAACCTGAACCAAACACTACCCCAAACATAACCTGAACCAAACACTACCCCAAACATAACCTGAACCAAACACTACCCCAAACATAACCTGAACCAAACACTACCCCAAACATAACCTGAACCAAACACGACCCCAAACATAACCTGAACCAAACACTACCCCAAACATAACCTGAACCAAACACTACCCCAAACATAACCTGAACCAAACACTACCCCAAACATAACCTGAACCAAACACTACCCCAAACATAACCTGAACCAAACACTACCCTAAAAGTAAACCTGAACCAAACACGACCCCAAACATAACCTGAACCAAACACTACCCCAAACATAACCTGAACCAAACACGACCCCAAACATAACCTGAACCAAACACTACCCCAAACATAACCTGAACCAAACACTACCCCAAACATAACCTGAACCAAACACTACCCCAAACATAACCTGAACCAAACACGACCCCAAACATAACCTGAACCAAACACGACCCCAAACATAACCTGAACCAAACACTACCCCAAACATAACCTGAACCAAACACTACCCCAAACATAACCTGAACCAAACACTACCCCAAAAATAACCTGAACCAAACACGACCCCAAACATAACCTGAACCAAACACTACCCCAAACATAACCTGAACCAAACACGACCCCAAACATAACCTGAACCAAACACTACCCCAAACATAACCTGAACCAAACACGACCCCAAACATAACCTGAACCAAACACGACCCCAAACATAACCTGAACCAAACACGACCCCAAACATAACCTGAACCAAACACGACCCCAAACATAACCTGCACCCACCAAAGCCCGGGTGGGCTGCCCGGCAGTGGGGGAGAGGGTGAAGGTGGTGCGGAACCACTTCAGGAAGTGGTCCAGTGTCTGGAGGTCGTAGAAAGCCACGTCCTTCTGCAGCTGCTTGAGGGGCACCAGAGACAGGGCCATGCCACACACCGTCACATCGCTGCACACTGCGCTCTGCTGCATGCCGTGCCACAACAGGCACAACAGGTGAACCTGCACACACACACACAGGTACAACAGGTGAACCTGCACACACACACAGGTACAACAGGTGAACCTGCACACACTTACACAGGCACAACAGGTGAACCTGCACACACACACACACAGGCACAACAGGTGAACCTGCACACACACACACAGGTACAACAGGTGAACCTGCACACACTTACACAGGCACAACAGGTGAACCTGCACACACTTACACAGGCACAACAGGTGAACCTGCACACACTTACACAGGCACAACAGGTGAACCTGCACACACTTACACAGGAACAACAGGTGAACCTGCACACACACACACACACACACACACACACACACACACACACACACACACAGGCAAAACAGGTGAACCTGCACACACTTACACAGGCACAACAGGTGAACCTGCACACACACACAAGCAGTTTCCTAGTTTGTACTACATCCACTTTCTTGCTATGAGGCGTGGTGTGTGTGGACTATTCTAAACACAGCGACACTATGAAGTGGAAAAGAACAAGGTGAACTGTTCAGAGTTTAACTACATTCTAAACACAGCGACACTATGAAGTGGAAAAGAACAAGGTGAACTGTTTAGAGTTTAACTACATTCTAAACACAGCAACACTATGAAGTGGAAAAGAACAAGGTGAACTGTTTAGAGTTTAACTACATTCTAAACACAGCGACACTCTGAAGGGGAAAAGAACAAGGTGAACTGTTTAGAGTTTAACTACATTCTAAACACAGCGACACTGTGAAGGGGAAAAGAACAAGGTGAACTGTTTAGAGTTTAACTACATTCTAAACACAGCGACACTGTGAAGGGGAAAAGAACAAGGTGAACTGTTCAGAGTTTAACTACATTCTAAACACAGCGACACTGTGAAGGGGAAAAGAACAAGGTGAACTGTTCAGAGTTTAACTACATTCTAAACACAGCGACACTATGAAGGGGAAAAGAACAAGGTGAACTGTTTAGAGTTTAACTACATTCTAAACACAGCGACACTGTGAAGGGGAAAAGAACAAGGTGAACTGTTTAGAGTTTAACTTGTAGCCGTGGGGCTCTCTCTTTCTGAGCTCACATCTTGCTGAGGAAGAAAAATGCTTCAGGAAAATTTCCATACACCAAGACTAATAATTGTAATATATATATATATATATAGAGAGAGAGAGAGAGATATAGATAGATAGATAGATAGATAGATAGATAGATAGATAGATAGATAGATAGATAGATAGATAGATAGATAGATAGATAGATAGATATAGATATATATCGATGCCTTAGAGCAACAACGGTTTATCTGAAAAAAATTAGCAATTTTCGATTTTTCCATATTTGGTAGAATTTACTGTAAACTTTCAGACAAAAATATAAAGTAAAGTTTTATTAATTTCAAAGATATTTGAAGAAAACCTTTGTTGCTTAAAATTATCCTGGCAAATTTCACAGGGTACACTGGACTACCGCACAGCATCCCGCACAGTATCCCCCTTTTCCTCTAAAGCCTCTAATGCCAATTATCTGGGACAGGGGTCAGCAACAGTGGACATCCAGCTGTGCAAACCCTTCTTGCCTAGGAGTAGATACACTTGGACTGCTGGGCAGGGTTCATGTAACACTGGCGAGCCTGGAGGTTGTGTGGTTCTTCCTGCTGAAAACTGATGGCTGGAATGTGATCTTATCTGGGAAAGAGGGTCAAGCTTTGTGCCATGCCCTGTATTTTCTCTGCAAGCAAGGTGGTCTATCTTCACTGCCAGTGTTTTTGCTATCCTGGCCTTTACAGGAAATTCCACTTTCTGCACTAGCCTAGCCTAGCATCGCTTAGATAGGACCAGAATTAGTGGACATCAAAGTTTCTCATGCAGACTGCGAAAAAATTCCAGGCAACAACAGCCACCAGTTGTAAATATGCATTTATGCGCTTTCTTCTACATGTATCACAACATAAAGATGCTATGATAAAGATCGCATCAATACCCATTCTCTTTCCAAAAACTGAATACTTTCGTTCAATCCTCAATTTGTTCTGACCTTTCAAACTTTTCAAATGAGTGTATCTCAAAACTTTTGAAAATAGCAGCTCTGTCGATAGACTGTTGTTGCTCTAAGGCATCGATATATATATCAGCCTTCCTTTACCAGGTAGGGTGTGTAGTGCATGGTGTTCTCCTGCGCTTGTAACTTTACAGGGCGGTCTGCCTGCTGGCCTCAGCCAACACATTCTGGATTCAGAGCAGCTCACTTCACTGTACTGGTTGTGTGCTGGCTGGGTATGTTCGTGTTCCCGTAACCCACTCAAGGCTGACATGATATAGGGGATCTTTAACGCGCATATTTGATCTTCTGCATGTGTATAATGATGAGAATTAAGGCACTGGCAAAAATAGACTACAGAACCACAGCACAGTAATTCATGATCTATAAACAGACTATAGGCACACAGACAGCGCAGTACTTACCTTGTGCATGCTCATCTGGATTTCTCTGGCCCTTCTGTTGAGCTTTCTCTGGACATAGGCCTTCCAGTCAAATTCTTTCTTCTTTTTCCTGCAAAACAAAGCCTTCAGCACTTAAACATATAGACAGTCTGAGCGTTGTTCCAGTCAAATTCTTTCTTCTTTCTGCAAAATAAAGTCAACACTTACACACTATATAGAGTCTTCTTCATCGAATGCTCAGACAGCAAACAACTGTTGTCTGTCATATGAATGAAAATGGGTTGCACTGCCATTAAGCACCTGACAAATCAAGCCAAGCGCATCCAACTTTGGCATGGGAGACAATCGTCTTTTAAGGAGTCATCGGGTACTGCGCCGAATTTGTCAGGCAGAGTGAGTGATGGGTAAGCTGAACCTGGCAGAGCCCTTCCCTCTCCACATCACAGGAATTTGTCAGGCAGAGTGAGTGATGGGTAAGCTGAACCTGGCAGAGCCCTTCCCTCTCCACATCACAGGAATTTGTCAGGCAGAGTGAGTGATGGGTAAGCTGAACCTGGCAGAGCCCTTCCCTCTCCACATCACAGGAATTTGTCAGGCAGAGTGAGTGATGGGTAAGCTGAACCTGGCAGAGCCCTTCCCTCTCCACATCACAGGAATTTGTCAGGCAGAGTGAGCGATGGGTAAGCTGAACCTGGCAGAGCCCTTCCCTCTCCACATCACAGGAATTTGTCAGGCAGAGTGAGCGATGGGTAAGCTGAACCTGGCAGAGCCCTTCCCTCTCCACATCACAGGAATTTGTCAGGCAGAGTGAGCGATGGGTAAGCTGAACCTGGCAGAGCCCTTCCCTCTCCACATCACAGGAATTTGTCAGGCAGAGTGAGTGATGGGTAAGCTGAACCTGGCAGAGCCCTTCCCTTTCCACATCACAGCCTCTATGCTGCTGGCTACATTGGTGTCATCCATGCCATCAGCCATATCCAGCCTACTTTGTCTACTTTTCCTCTGAAGTCAGAGTATGGCTGCCTATATGGTGAGGTAATTGAAAACAGTCATACACGCAAACTTCTCATCCAGTGTACTTCCTATCTCACAGTGATTCCCAGGTGGGATGAGTGAGTCAAGAGTGTACATTCTGGGTGACCCCCAGCATGTTATGCTGGTTGGGAATGAACAACACACAACAACCTACTTGTCTACCAAAGATGACATTCTACAAGCTGTTGCACGCAAGGCTTCAGTTTATCATTTCATCTACACAGCATGTTGGGGGCTGTAAATGCAGCCAACGTTAACCATCAAACAAAATTCCCTTCCAACCAACACCACAACCCCGATTCTAACCTACACCCTCAGTTACTCAGCACACACAGCATTTTGATAAGACCATCAAAGTATAACTTATACTTAAATTATATGTATCCCCGAAGTGGGAATGTGGAGACCTTAATGATGGGCAAACAGTGTGATACCAATACACACACTCTCACCAGTGAAGAACCTTGGAGTGTAATCCAAAAAACAAAAAAATACATTAAAAAAATTCAATAAGTAAACAGAAAAAGAAACGCAGAATGCACATTTTTCATACACACATGCAATAAATTTAAAATAGATTAAAGCTTTAAAAAGATGAAGAGTACTTAAATGACAAATACTGAAGTGGAGCTTTACCAGTGTGACATGTGAAGGAGTGACACAAACAAAACCGGTGAAAAGAGGACAAGCTCACTTTTTCTTCAGCAGCATAGTTGGGTCGTCAATGGTGATCTCCACAGGGCCGTCAGGAATTTGTGATTTAACAGGGCTGTGTTTGTAATCTGCAACATTTCAGCAGTATACAAAACATGCACACATATATATATGTATATATATAGATATAGATAGATTGATATAGATGTATATAGATATAAAAGAGAAGTATACTAAACATGTATGCACACACAAAATTATACATATACACATGAATAAATAAAAAATAAAACAACACACACACACACACTTTTCACAGACACATTTTCATGCTCACACACAGTGTCACATACTACAGTCCCATTAACAGTCACACACACACACACACACACACACACACAAACAAACATGCACACAAACACACACACACATACAAACACACACACACATACAAACACACACACACACCCACACACACATCTCACCTTCTACTTCTTCCCAGTCTGATTCCTCACTACTTTCAGCTTCGGCCATTTTCTTTGGAACTGTCCTCTTTTTTGACAGAGCTTTTTTGTTTTGACCCCTGGACTGTCTGGAGGTGGGGGGCTTCTTGTCTGCCGCGCTGTGTTCAGCCTCTGCTGGATCCTGTCCCTCCATCTTCATCAGCAGGGCCATGATGTCATCCTGACCTGGTTCACCACACCCGCCTGGCTTCCCCCCTTTCGTTTTAACCAGGGCGTTCTTTTTTGGACTGGGGGGTTGGAGCTTTTTGCTCAGAGTTTCTGGTTTTCTTGGCTCTTTTACTGAACTGCTGTTTTTCTTTAGTGTGGCTTTGCCTGTAGCATGTGCTGACACTGTCCCTTTCTTCCCTGTAGCATGTGCTGACACTGTCCCTTTCTTCCCTGTAGCATGTGCTGACACTGTCCCTTTCTTCCCTGTAGCATGTGTTGATGTTGTCTCTTTCTTCCCTAAAATATGTGTTGATGTTGTCTCTTTCTTCCCTGAAGTATGTGTTGATGTTGTCTCTTTCTTCCTTGAAGTATGTGTTGATGTTGTCTCTTTCTTCCCTGAAGTATGTGTTAATGTTGTCTCTTTCTTCCTTGAAGTATGTGTTGATGTTGTCTCTTTCTTCCCTGAAGTATGTGTTAATGTTGTCTCTTTCTTCCTTGAAGTATGTGTTGATGTTGTCTCTTTCTTCCCTGAAGTATGTGTTGATGTTGTCTCTTTCTTCCCTGAAGTATGTATTGATGTTGTCCCTTTCTTCCTTGGTTTTCCGGCAGCATGTGTTGATGCTGCAGAGCTCTCCGAGTTATTGCTGACTGAGCTAGGTGTGGTGGAGCTGCTGAAAGCTGTCCCCTCGCTGCTGGTTCTGCTGTTGAGAGAACACTCCTGAGAACTGCTCAGGGTGCAGTCTGAAAAGCTCTCCTCCAGCTTGCGGCTGACTGAGTAGTCTGAGTGCACAGAAGACAGGAAGGAAGACTGAGGTGTCCTGTACTGGGAGCTGACCTCTTCAAAATCAGAATCGGAACTTGTGGAATCCTCTCCCTTGCTACTGCTGGCACTGTGTATTGGTTTCTCTCCTGTTTTGGGGACAGGTTGAGATGACACCATACTTGTCTCTGATGCTCTAGATGGTGAACTTACATTCTTGCTCGCAAGGGTTTTTTTTGTTCTACACACTGATGGAAATGAATCATTTTCCCCTAAATGAGCTGTTTCCTTACTGCCTGCCCCTGTTTTCTTGGATTTTGAGTTGTGGCTATGTGGAATGTCGTCCTGACCAGTTTCTTTTTTACTGACATTTGCGACTGCTGTTATTATGCTTACTGTCTCTTCTTGTTTCACGTGTTTCTTGGAGATGTGTTCATTCTTATCAGCTGGCAGTCTTTTCCTAACGCCTCTCATACCCGAGTTTTTCTTCCCCACATGAACATCATCATGGCTTTGTTCACTGTCTCTCTGTTCATTCCTGTCCTTCCCTGAGCTCTGTGTCCTCTGGCTCTTTGAAGCTGCTGCCTTCTTGCACCCCTGCTTGTTTGTGCGTGGTGCCTGTGTTTTGAGGGGGAGGACTGGACCATCCACCTCCTCCCCCTTCTTTGTGACGGCAACCATGATGTCTGGGCCGTCTGAAAGGCCACTTCCTCTGCTGGGCGCAGCCCCCACCACCTCCTCCCCCTTCTTCGTGACGGCAACCATGATGTCTGGGCCGTCTGAAAGGCCACTTCCTCTGCTGGGCGCAGCCCCCACCACCTCCTCCCCCTTCTTTGTGACGGCAACCATGATGTCTGGGCCGTCTGAAAGGCCACTTCCTCTGCTGGGCGCAGCCCCCACCACCGCCTCCTCCTTTTTCCGACCTCTGGTGCTTCTTCTTGGCGGCATTGTCTGGAATCGACAAATGAACAGCGCACACAATCAATAAAAACTGACAATCCCTTATATACATACCAAAGGAACCATAAAACTTATACATGTATCAAAGGAACCATAAAAACTAACCAAATGTTTAATTCTCACTCTCTTCTCTGTTACATTGCATACCCATGAGGGCTTCTTTACAAAATTCAAATTTCACTGTAAATAAAACAGTAAAGTAATTCAGTTATTCACTCACATACCCTCATCTTTACAGAATCAGAGAATGTACATTTCATGTTAAATTCATTCAGTCGCATACCTTCAGCTTTACACAATTCGTATAAATTTCCCTCTAAATTCATTCAGTTACATACCCTCATCTTCTTTACACTATTCTTTATTAATATAGATAATGTATGGAATATTTATACAGCACTGAATCTTGTAAAGCAACAAACCAAAGCCCTCCTCATCTTTACACAATTCATACTTCAATCTGAATTCATTCAGTCCCATACATCTACAGCCAAGGCAGATCTTTTTATAAGAGAAATTCATGCTACTCTTTCCAAGGATACCATATCACTGGATCGTAACCCTTTATCTCATTTAAACATGTAAAAATGTTTCTTTGCCTATCAAAGTAAATCTACAGCACTTTAAAAAAAAAGAGTTCTACAGCACTTTACCTTGTTTTTGTGGGATGACATACAATATTCATGCTGCACATGTACAGAAGCTTAGTTTATCAAATGGGGGGGGGGGGAGGGGGTTCGCTAGCTTTCTTTTGGTTTGGTTTAGGGTTTCTCTTTTTACATTTGGTGAGGTTTAGAAAAGCACAACTGTCTCAAAGTAATGACAAATTAATAACAAATAAACAAGATCATACTACTACCAACACACCATGGATTCTGAACTCCTACCAACTGCTTTACAACAACTAGAGTAAGTAATATTGACAATGTTTCAGTGCTCCGCATTGTTTGTATGTAACCTGCTGTGTGCGTTGATTCATCCCATCCCCTTAAAGTTAAATGTATCAGTGTGACAGGAAACACAGCCCTCAGCGTAGTACTAAGGCCTCTGTCTGAAATAAAGTTTAATCAAGGGTGAAGCCAAGTTTAATCAAGGGTGAAGCCCTTAATCATGAATAATTGGTAAAGAACACATAATTTAAGCATGGAGGTGCTATAAACTGGAGCCACTGGTTCCAATCCAGATAAATACTGATCATCAAGTAAAGTGGAGAGAAAAGGCCAGGAAAGGCATCCAAAAGCTCATGATCTAGATGCACTCAGCCCCCCTGTGTGTAAGAACTGAAGCTATGGACCAAACCCCTTAAGAAAGAGGGGGCTTCTTCTCTCAAGGAACAGATGACAGAATATACCAAACTGCATACAACCGGGGACTGGATGTAAAAAAGCACATGAGTGCTTATTCCATTATCCTTGATATAAAAAAAAAAAAGAGTCACAGACTGCAGCCCCAGTTGTTCTCCCTTTCAATTCTGACAATGTTGTTAGAAATAAATGGGTTATCCAGAGAGCAGCAACGA
>CM054146.1:3035757-3086138 GCA_028751875.1 Rapana venosa
GCACATGAGTGCTTATTCCATTATCCTCGAAATAAAAGAATAAATAAGCAGGCAGAAAACCCATTGCCTACACAAAACTGTCCACACTGGGGAACCTCGAAGCTCTAGCTGAGGACCCCCCCCCAAAAAAAAAACAACCACCAAGAAACCAAAAACAAATCATGGCAGATTTTGCTGCTTTCCTTGAAACGGGAATTGAACCCACACCTCTCGCTTTCAAGGCGAGTGCGTTACCTCTGACCAGTGATCCACTCTGTGTGTGTGTGTGTGTGTGTGTTTGTCTGTCTGTCTGTGCGTGCGTGCGAGTGTGTGTGTGTGTGTGTGTGTGTGATATCTTCAGTTTAACGTCTATTCACATTTGGTAATTTTAGATGGGAAAAAATATTCTAACCAAGAGAATGCAAACAATAACAGAAAAATGTCAGATAACAGAGCTGAATAAAAAATAAATTTAACATATACAAAAACTGAATTATTGGACTTCTTATCAATCCTAACACAATGTCCAACAGTAACGATGGTTCACACAAAATCTGATCCAGTGACAAATTTGGTACAGCAGGTAAAGATGCTTTTAAATGTCCACAATCAAAAATAACATTAGTATTTGTAATCTTCTCCCCACAAATACAGTTTACATCTTTCAGGTATGTTGTCCTGAATTAAGTTTAAATCTGTACATAAGTGATAACATATTTCTGCGATTATACCAATCACAGACTTTGTTAGAAATGAAAACATTTGGAAAATCTATCACATTGCTCGTACAGCCATTATAAAGAAAATATCCAGAATCATTTATCGTCTTTCTAAAATGCTTCCAGCAAGCGTTTTGTAGCAAGGCGTGTGTGTGTGTGAGTAAATAAAAGGAAAAGAAAAGGGAAGGGGAAATCGACTCAAGACTAAACTAACCCTGGTCTTTGTTGGGTTTTTTTGTTTTTTAATCACTGGAGATGTAGTTTGTGCACGCTTTGTTGTTCCGTGGGCTATTTGCCCAAATGACAATGCTTGTGTACCCTGAACCCCATAGCTCAGTTGGACTTTAGTCAAGGAGGAAAAAGTCTGTTCAGTTCATTGTAAGGTTCAAGACACTGAATGAACACCATTGCCGCGACAACAAGCCAAGGAAAGAGAGGAGCTAGCCTAGTACGGAAGGTGTAGAAAGACGATGGACTGACACAACATCACAAGGAAATAGACCATGCCTTTTTTCTCTTTCTCCTTCTTCCGGGTTCCCTATTGTCCCAATGCCTGGTGTGGTGTGGTGTGGTGTGGGGTTTTCTCCCAATGCCTGGTGTGGTGTGGTGTGGGGTCTTCTCCCAATGCCTGGTGTGGTGTGGTGTGGGGTGGGGTCTTCTCCCAATGCCTGGTGTGGTGTGGTGTGGGGTGGGGTCTTCTCCCAATGCCTAGTGTGGTGTGGTGTGGTGTGGGGTCTTCTCCCAATGCCTGGTGTGGTGTGGTGTGGGGTGGGGTCTTCTCCCAATGCCTGGTGTGGTGTGGTGTGGTTGTGTGTGACTTCTCCCAATGCCTGGTGTGGTGTGTAGTGGTGTGGTGGGTCTTCTCCCAATGCCTGTGTGGTGTGGTGTGTGGTGTGGTCTTCCCAATGCCTGGTGTGGTGTGGGCTTCTCATGCTGGTGTGGTGTGGGGTCTTCTCCCAATGCCTGTGTGGTGTGTGTGTGGGGTGGGGTCTTCTCCCAATGCCTGGTGTGGTGTGGTGTGGGGTCTTCTCCCAATGCCTGGTGTGGGTGGGGTCTTCTCCCAATGCCTGGTGTGGTGTGGTGTGGTGTGGTGTGGGGTCTTCTCCCAATGCCTGGTGTGGTGTGGGGTCTTCTCCCAATGCCTGGTGTGGTGTGGTGTCTTCTCCCAATGCCTGGTGTGGTGTGGTGTGGTGTGGTGTGGTGTGGTGTGGGGACTTCTCCCAATGCCTGGTGTGGTGTGGGGACTTCTCCCAATGCCTGGTGTGGTGTGGGGTCTTCTCCCAATGCCTGGTGTGGGGTGGTGTGGTGTGGGGTCTTCTCCCAATGCCTGGTGTGGGGTCGTGTGGTGTGGGGTCTTCTCCCAATGCCTGGTGTGGGGTCGTGTGGTGTGGGGTCTTCTCCCGTGCTTGTCCAGTTGACTGCAGGACGTCAGGGCATGAGGTTCATTAGTCCCAAAATGGTCACATTTGTCAAGTCAAAGTCAAGTCAAGTCAAAAACACTTTAATCATCCCATGAAGGGCAATTACAATACTGACAGGCAGATTGGTAGGCATCAAAAATCTCCAAGACACAAAAGCTATATTTCATTGGTTAAAACATTCCAAAATGACTTTAAATGACATGTCACGAACATGCACACACACAACACACACGCGCGCATGCGCACACACACATACACACACATACACACGCACACACATCAATTGTGAACACAATGTTAAACCCATTGACTAGAAGACATAAAAACTTATTATTTACGCACGCACATACGCAACACGTACGTGCGTGTGCGAACACACCCACACCATACACACATGCTTGAAAAAAGGGCAGTAGAGAGAGAGAGAGAGAGAGAGGAGAGAGAGACTTCTTGTACACAATTTCCAGAAGGTTGGGATACTATTTATATTGAAAGAAGGACTGGCGTTCAATCATGACCTTTTGCAGAAATGGCCCAGGCGCAGGCATGCACAGTCAACTAAAGAAGATGAATGAATGATTAGCCCCAGTGACTCATGTGGGATGGAAAGGCAGACTAAAGAAGAAGAAGATAAGCAATTCACTACAATGAAGACAACCAAAGGGAAGAAAATAATGAAGAAGAAGAGATGAAAATGGCCGAGTTTGGCCCAGGCCAAAAGCTGTGTCAATTATTGATGCTAGTTGAATGCCATGACCTACATTACAAAGTTGTTGTGTTGTACAATGTTACCTTGAGACTGTCTTCAGCCACGGCAAGCTTTAAACATAACAACATGTGGTGAGAACATGAAGAGGAAGTGGAAGAAGGACCCTTGCATTTCAATTCAGTCAGTCAATGGATCCCTTGTCGGCTAAGACAGAAATGACTCAGCAAAGTATGGAAAATTAATCCATTCACTTGATCAAAGGTCATCATTCAGTTGACATGGTAAGTCTTGATAATCTAAGTATGATTTAAAACACAAAAATAGGTATACTTAGCTAAGTGAGGTATACAATTTCAATATTGTGGAATGGAGGCCAATTTTGTGTGCATTACCTCCGAAGGATGTCTGACCCGAACCTTTAATTGATACAGCAATAGAAGTAATAATGTAGGGACTGGCTCAAGCCTAAGCCTCACAGCTTCTTGAATTCATGATACTCAAGACTCAAGAATACTTTAATGTCTCAACTAGAGAAATTATTAGTGGCTTTTAAAATTATAATTACACAGCATGCATTATTAAACAATACAGATTAAGAAATAACACAGTATTTTAAAAGCCCACAACAAGGTACCTCACGCAACCCCACCCCCCCCCCCCCACCCATCCACCCATCCACACACACCCACACCCACACACACATGCATGCGCGTGCGCACGCACACACCAGTAAAGGTTAAGAGTAGCAAAGCAAAACCACAACACAACAATAATTACTCATTTTCTTCACATGGATGCTCATCAAACAGATGTCAATCTTTCCTTGATAAATTTGTTATTCATCAAATTCAAGGAATAACACTGCGAGGTTTTCATTGCTACCCAGGAGATTCTTTACTTTGTTACGATGTATTTGGTGCAGACTGAAGGCCAAGGGTAAGGTTTTCCACAGGTTAAAACACCTCTGTACTGAAAGAATATTTACACGTGTTAGTATTGAACCTTTGAATGAAGACTTAACTTTCCTTTTTTCTAGTTTTCTCATGTGGTATTTTTACAAAGAATGTCTCAGTTTGGGGGTAAATCCATCTCTTTTCTTTGCAAAGTTTTACATATCAAATTTTAGCTTTCATTTTGGTGCAGACTCAGGGTTGATATAAACCCTTTTTTATTTTCTGTTTGGTTTCCCTACTCACGGGTTTTCAGCATCTTGGCCTGGGCCTGTTATCACCCTCCTCACCCAACTGCACCACAGGAGCTCTCAAATCTGAATCTGATATCCTCCCCCCCCCTCCTCTCCGTTCCTCAGCTAGAGCTCAGAGGCTCACAATAGTCAGATTTTGGTCCGCAATTGTTTTTGCCTACCATGAAGGTAGCCGCATTCCGACTTCGGGGATGTGTGCTGGGTATGTTCGTGTGTCCGTAACCCACCGAACGCTGACATGGATCAGGGATCTTTAATGTGCATATTTCATTTTCGGCATGTGCATATACACGAAGAGAATCAAGGTATTAGCAGGCTTGCACTAAAACTTGACCTGGGAGATCGTAAAAATTCCCATCCAGCTGCCGCCGAAAATTGAACCCACGACTTCATGGATCCATGGGATTGAAGTCGAACGGTCTTAACCACTCGGCTGTAGCGTCCATCTGAATCTGATATAATATAATATGTTAAAGGTTGTTGCATTAACTTTAAAAAAATGTAGCTTTTTATTTGTTCCCATCATCATATTTCTTTACCTGCTTGGGGATTTGAGAATTTCTTTAAGGTTTACAATGATTACACTATCTTTTTCCTTCTCTCTTTTTCCATTGTTTGGTTTAAGGCCTTGGATACTCCCCCCCTCCCCCCAATCATCTCTTTTATCACGGGTTGTATGTTTTCTGTTAATAACTTGCTATCCATACTCTGTAGTCTATCATTGAGAACAGATCTCATGGCCATCATCAAATTCAGTTTTGCATCCACTGCAGACTGTGGCTGTTGTCCCCTTTCAAAGCATCCTTCACAAATCCACTGGAAGTTAACTGTGCTAAATCATCATCACTGAGGCCAGAGCAAAACTGTCTGTCCACTGCTCTTTACATACAGCTGAAACACTGGATGCTGTACTGTCTTCACCACCACTATCCTTACAGGGCTCATCACTCGGACTAGACCCACAAAAACAACAACAACATCCCACCGCCTATACTTCTTACTCTTCATGCTTCTTCTCTCGCACAGTACCTGACTGGAACCACCGGGAGGAAGAGATTGTTCAAATTTAGTATGCTACAGCATACCCTCACTGGTAGGTGAAGTCCTCAGGCATATAACCCCTTCCCCGTTTCCTCCTCTTCTACGTAACTTCTTTTTTTCCTTCCCCCCCCCCCCCCCCCCCCCCCCCCCTCCACTACCCTATCCTGCCTTCTGTTCCTCGCCCCACCCCCTCACCCCAAAAAACAACAACCCAAAAAACAAACAAACCAAAACACCAAACAAACAACCCCCCCCCAAAAAAAAAAAACAACAAAAACAACAACAACCAAAAAACCCCACAAAACCCACTTGTCAACCTCCCATGACGCTGATCTTTATAATATCAGATTTTAAAATAGAGGGAAGCAAAGCTAAACAAAACAAAACAAATCATGCTCTGTTCTTCTTCCTACTTTTCTTCTTTTGTTTTGTATTGTTGGTATTACAATTTTATCAATCAAGATCCAGGGCCTGATCCACCGTTTCCACTGTTCGCCTTTGTGACAAAGCGAGAATAAAGTATAGCAATCCACTGATATTACAGAGTGGCTGTTGCCTGAAGAGATAACACCAGGGATTATCAGCTGGTGATCTCCAATAATGGCCTGTCAAAGAGAATACATGCTCAACTCCTAAGCCATCCTTTGGGTTTGTTTTGTACGTGAGTGGGGTACAATAAAGCGTCTTCATTTTTGTTCTAGGCATAGTAAATACTATTTCCTTTTTGTTTTTACTACACATACCAATGGACAGCAACTGCTCAATGTGTGTGTGTGTGTGTGTGTGGATAGCCTGGTGGTTAGAGTGATGCACATTGCTTCGTGATCTGCTAACCCCAGTTCGAATCTCGTTCAAGAAGACTTTTCCTCTGGAGTATCAGTGCCGACTCCACTCACCCCCAAAAGTCCTTCGGATGAGACTTTAAACGAGGTCCCATGTGTGAACGCACACATAGCATCTTGTGCACACGTTAACATCCGTTCCGCATTTCGGAAGAGTAGGTCATTGTGTGCCGGTGGGAACGGATGACAAAATTTACAAAATTGCATACACAGGGGAACTGTATGTAAAAAAGCACAGAAGTCCTTATTCCATTATCCTCGAAATAAAATAATAATAATATAATAATAATTCAATTACATACACATCACTCCCTCTTGCTTCCACTGTTTCAATCTCTGGACATTTTCCAATCCAACATTTGTTTGTTCACTTAACATCCGGAAATCGAGGTCATGAATCAACGAATCTTTCCATCAGAATCCTGGTTGAAATACTTTTGGAACTAGTTTGTGTCTGCTGACAACGCTCATTGTGCAAGAAATTGTTGTGCGTTTGAACCACGTGTATAAGGCATCCAGATGTCTATCCCAGGTTTGAAAAAAGATTTTCATCGAGTGGAACTGAACAAAACAGTATGGGATGTTCCCATTCGATATGAAATGCTGTCACCAATCGGTGTTGGGGCCTACGGCCAAGTCGTGTAAGCATGACTTCCTTATCATTTTCGTGTGGTTAAGCCTAATGATATCAAATGATATATTGTTGTATAAAAGAAAAAATAACCGAAACAATATTATATTAGCCTTTAATTTTTGTGCAAACTTATGCTTAGGCGTTTCCAACCAAACAACTGGCCTGTGCTAGGCTACAGTGCTGAACCCAGAGTGAACTATGCCAGTATGTGCAATGAAATAAACAACGCACTTTGTAGGACAGTGTTGAGCTAAGATGATTAAAGATAGGAATGCATTGTACAGCAGAGTGAAGAATTAAATTACAATGTGAAAGTGTATTAAAACATTTGATCACATACATCAGCAATTCACAATTCACTGTGCTGTGTGCAGGACTGTTGACTTCCCTAACTTCTTGAGTTGTTCAACTTGTTGGGGGAATACTGATTATACTCTGATGATTATTTTCAAAAATAACAGAATTTTTGTAGGGAGCATGTGATGGGGAAGTTGAATGTGGTGGAGTCCATCTGTGACACTTCTCCAGGTAGAGAATTACAACAAACTAGTAAACTACCAATTTTTAAATATATTACTCAGATATTTAACGTAAATTATCTAATTGACTGTTACTGTTAACAAGTTTGCTGCCACAGTGCCAGGAAAAAAATTATATTAAGTTCTTCCAAGTGCCAGAGATGTTTACAGATTTAGGGATTATAATCAAGAAAATTCTGACATAATTTGACTTTGAGATAAAAACAAGTGTTAAACTGTTATGATTTCTAAATTAAAAAAAAAATGAAATTGATTCATTGAATAAAGAATCTTCAGTATATTATTATATATATATATAATATAGGCCTATCTACCGGAATTTAAAAAAAGAAGCTTTTAAACCCTAACGCTATGTAACATGCTTACTTAGATATATATCACAATCTATGCAAATTTTTGCTGAACATTAAAGCAAACTTCTTGGCCAAGATATGCAAGAGAGTGAAAAATACACTGTTTCAAGTCATCATTAGCCATTACACCCAGCGGTGTGTAGGGCAGCAACAAAGCACTTCCACTCCTGCCTATCCTGGGCCAACCTAGTCACTGATCCCCAAGAGTGCTGCATGGCCTTCATCTCACTTTCTACAGTTCTCCTCCACATTGCTTTTGGTCTTCCTTTCTTTCTCCTTCCTTCTGGGGTCCAGTGCAATGCTGTTCTTGTGATTGACTGTGGGTCTCTTCGGAGGATGTGCCCAATCCACTTCCGCCGTCGTCTGGTGATGATGGTTCCCATGTCTTCTTGCCTGCATCTCCGTAGTAGGTCTTCATTGGAGATCTTCTCTGGCCAAAAGATCCAGAGAATTCTTCGCAGGCATATGGTGTGGAAGGATCGAAGTTTAGTAAGATCCACTTCTGTCATCCTCCAACACTCAGAACCGTACAGGAGCGTAGACACAACACAGCTCTGGTATAGCTTCAGCTGGTGTTGGTGCTGTACTGAGTTGATCTCCAGATATTGTTCATCTCCCTAAACACATTCCTGGCCTTGCCCAGTCTGTTGTGGATGCCTTCATTTGTGCCGCCCTCTGGTTTGATGATGCTGCCAAGGTATGTGAACTTGTCTGTCTGGCGCAGGTCAGTTCCATTCACTTTCACAGGGGCTGGTGTGTTCACATTGAGCGACATTGTCTCTGTTTTCTTGGTGCTAATACGAAGCCCCACTTGCTGTCCGAATGTTTGGAGTCTGCTGGTCTTCTCCTGGATATGTTGGTGTGTGTGGGACAGCAGCGCCAGGTCATCTGCAAAGTCAAGGTCGTCTAGTGTTGAGAACAGGCTCCAGCGAATCCCTCTTGGGGTGTCTTCTGTCATCTTCCTCATCACCAATCAATGGCCAGATTGAAGAAAACTGCTGACATCACACATCTTTGTCTTAGTCCAGTCTTGACTTCGAAGACAGTGTTGTTATGGCCCACAGAGCATCTGAAGTTGTCATAGAAGCTTTTGATAAGGTGTACCAGTTTCGATGGGTTGCCATAGTGTCGAAGGATACTCCAAAGGCTGTCTCTGTGTATGCTGTCAAATGCCTTTTCAAAGTCCACAAAATTCACATACAGTTGTCTTTGCCACTCTGTGCACTGTTCAATGATGTTTCTGAGCGTGAATATCTGGTCTATACATCCTCATTGCTTCCTGAACCCTGCGTGTTCCTTCCTCAAAGCATCGTCCACAGCATCTGATATTCTTCTGATGATGACCTTGGCCAGTATCTTGCTTGGCACAGACGAAAGAGTGATTCCCCTCCAGTTGTTGCAGTCACTCAGGGTTCCTTTCTTGGGGATTTTGACTATCACTCCCTTGGTCCAATCATCAGGTACTTTCTCGTTCTTCCATGCAGTGGTTGCAGTATGTCAGCTGCTAGTTCAGAATCTGCCTTGAACAGTTCGGCACCAAGGTTGTCCTGGCCTGGTGACTTGCCGTTCTTGAGGGTCTTGATGGCAGCCACTATCTCTTCCTTTGCTGGGGGGTTGACATCAATGTCTAAGTCTTTTGTAGCTTCTGGGATGTCGGCTGTCTCATCAGGTGGTGGTCAGTTGAGAACTTCCTGGAAGTGTTCAGCCCATCTTTCTTCTTGCTCTTTCTCTGTTGTCAACAGTTTCCCTTGTCTGTCCCTGATTGGTCCCCCAGCGCTCCTCTTAAATTTGTTGCATACTTTCTTGGTGATCTTGTAGACTCTCCCTTGCTCTCCTTGGGCCGCCGCCTCTTTCTGCCTCAGCTGCCAGCTGGTCCATGGCTTCTCTCTTGTCACAAAGTGCGAGTCTCTTCACTTTCCTGTGTGCCTCTCTGTACAACTCTTCCTGCCTCTCTCGTAGCCGTGGAGACTTTACTTGCAGAAGTCTATTCTTGGTCTCTCTTCTTTCTTTGATGGCATCGAGGGTCTCTTGTTGGATCCAGTCATTGTTGGTCTTCTTCTTTTGATGGCCGATGTTGTCCTTGCTGCTCTCAGTGTACAGTTTACAGATCTTCTTCCATGTCATATCTATGTCATGCTGTTCTGTCATGTTCTGCAGGATGTGGAATCTGTTCCTCAGATCGTTGACGAATGCAGACTTCACGTTGGTGTCTCTCAATCGGTGGGTATCAAATCGCGCTTGAGTGGTTGGTCTTGTGTTCTTCTTCAGTTTCATCTGGATGTGTGCTGTCACCAGGTGATGATCGCTCCCGACATCCGCACTTCGCTTGGTTCTCACATCCAGAAGAGATCGTCTCCACATACCATTGATCATCAGATGGTCAATCTGGTTCATATCTCTCCCATTCGGCGACGCCCAAGTCAGCTTGTGGATGTCCCTGTGCGTGAAGAGGGTCCCTCCTATCACTAATTTGTTCATGGCGCAGAACTCCACAAGTCTCTACCCGTTGTCATTTCTGTTCCCCACCCCGTGTTTTCCCATGACTCTCTCATAGTCAGTGTTGTCACTTCCGACCTTGGCATTGAGGTCCCCCATGATGACGATGAGGTCATGGCGTGGGGCTTTCTCTGTCTCTGTCTGCAGCTGGTGGTAGAAGTCGTCTTTGCTCTTATCGTTGCTGTTGTTGGTTGGTGCGTAGCACTGGCTGATGGTGATGTTGATGTGCCTTCCCTTTAGTCTCGCACTCATTAGTCTGCTGTTGATGGGCTTCCACTCCATAAGGCAACGCTCAACGCCTTTTTTGAGGATGATGGCAACTCCCTCGTGGTGCTGGTCGTCATCTCTCCCAGAGTAGAGGACGGTTTCTCCAGTGGTTCTCATTCTCCCAGATCCAGTCCATCTACTCTCGCTTACTCCTAGGACATGGAGGTTGAATCTTCTCATCTTAATGTTACCTGTGCCAGCTTGCCTGTCTCAGACATCGTCCTCACGTTCCAATGTCCTAGTCTGATCTTAGTTTTGGTGGTGTTCAGGTCTTCCCTTATCCTGCTGGTAGCTTCCTCTCGGCTTTGGCCATCAGCATTCATACGAGTCTCACTGGACCCGGGAGGTCCTTCGCACGCAAAAGTATAAGTTTTCTCTGTTGCTGTTTCTGTAACTTCTCTCTTTTTTTTTACGGGACAGGGTTGTTAGCCCTGTGCCCAACCCCCAACCTGGAGGAAGGGTTCCACCTTAGTCGCCTCTTACGACATGCCTGGTTGGAGGGCAGGGATCCTATTCTTGCAATGCTCACTTTGTAAGCATACCCCGGGAGTCCCACGGGGAACTGTTTCAAGTATTATCACTAAAACTGTGAGTGGACTTACTGCCACTATCAATCATTGTTCAGTATCATGAGTATACTGGTCTGTTGAAAATTTGTTTGCTAGTGCTACATAGCATCCAGAAAGTGTTGACATCTCTGTCCTTGTAATCATTGTCAATTTCAATTGAATTATCATATTTGTTTTGATCTGTGGGGCTGGCAAATGGCTGGCTGGTTGGCTGTCACTAGTGTCAAGCACAAAGGTTGAGAATCCCTCTGCCACAGGGTGCTTGGCTTACAATACAAGTTACATGCTTGCAAACTTTTCTTGGCCAGTCATGGACTAGCATGAAAACATTGAAAAGATGAATGATGTTCACTGAGAGTGTGAGCTCTTGTTCAGGGATTCCATTCCTAATTAAGAATATTTGAATAACTATAGTAATAGAGTAATGTCTTCTATTTCTAACAATGTGAGAATATATAATTTTGCACCAAACAAGAACTTGCTCAAATTGGAATAAAATGAGGATGTCACTTGTCAACTAATGTCCTGTACTGCCCGTAGACAGTATAGTATAGGCACTGGAGAAGCACTTTATAAAAACTTTTTTTTATACCTAGGGCATCAGCTGATCTACAGGCAATGAATTGGTTAATATCAGGCATCATGACATTCTAAGCAATAAATCATTCTTAAAGCACAGACATTCATCCTCTAGGCTGTTTCACCCTCTACTGACACCTATACAGAATTAAAAGAATATTTCATAGTTATTTCCTTAACATAAATAACATGGAGTAGTCAGAATGTTTAACAAATGGTTCAAGTGCAACCAAGACCGGCAAGAGTCAATCAGATTTTTAAGTATCTTGAAGGGCTCTGTCTGGAAGAGCTGTCTTCCAGCAGTACACTGTACTCTGTAGTTTATTCTAGAACTGAAGTCAAATTAACTAAGGCTGTAAGGGGTTAGGGAAAGGCTGTGTCAGTGTGTGGCTTAGTAAGTTAGTCAGGCTTGACTTGTCCTTACTTGACTTCTGCCCTGGTAAAATAATTAGGGCACTAAAAACAACCCCCCCAAAATGGTGAATTTGTCAGGCAGTGTTGTAACTTATAAGCAGACTGAGCCTATCCAAGGAGCTTCCCTCACACTCACAGGCATTAGATTAGCAAGACTCCATAGTCCATAATCTAAAGAGCCCTCCTCTTGAACAACCTTAAGTTAAAACAAGCTCTAGAGATTAACTTTAAATCAGACGTTTCTTTACCACCCCCCCCCCCCCCCCCCCCCCCCCCAATATCCTCAAAACCCCCTTTAACAAAACCCTATTTAAAACAAAAAACCTGACAACAACAAAAACAA
Source organism: Rapana venosa (assembly GCA_028751875.1). Taxonomy (NCBI): domain Eukaryota; kingdom Metazoa; phylum Mollusca; class Gastropoda; order Neogastropoda; family Muricidae; genus Rapana; species Rapana venosa. Next base: position 3,047,867 of record CM054146.1, read on the forward strand.
CGAACAAACATTATTAAAAAGGTACTGGCAACAAAATATAGGTCTACACAACTGACAGATTTCCCAAAACTTTACTGTGAGGCTTGATTCTCTGCTTCCTGTTAGTTTAGCAAAAAAACTTGTCACAATTAAAAATAGAGGACTCAGCCCCCCCCCCCCCCCTTTCACCCTCACCTTCCTAATCATTCTTGCTTGACCATGATTATTGAATGCCATGATGTGAAAACATGCGATTACATTCACATTGGACATTAGTGCATTGTATGAAGCATGAAGGTGGTGAATAAAGGTGGTGACTTGTTCAGGTCAGCATATGACAAACAGACGGACACCAAGGTGGCCATCAAGAAACTGGCCCGGCCTTTTCAGACAGCCATCCATGCCAAGAGAACCTACAGAGAGCTGCGTCTGCTGAAACACATGAACCACGAAAATGTGAGTGCTATAATTATTAACACATGAACCTCGAAAAGTTATGTGAGTGCTATAATTATTAACACATGAACCAGGAAAAGTTATGTGAGTGCTATAATTATTAACACATGAACCTCGAAAAGTTATGTGAGTGCTATAATTATTAACACATGAACCACGAACAGTTATGTGAGGGCTATAATTATTAACACATGAACCACACACATTTGTGAGTGCTATGATTAACACATGAACCACACACATTTGTGAGGGCTATGATTAACACATTAACCACACACATTTGTGAGGGCTATGATTAACACATGAACCACACACATTTGTGAGGGCTATAATTAACACATTAACCACACAAATTTGTGAGGGCTATAATTAACACATGAACCACACACATTTGTGAGGGCTATAATTAACACATTAACCACACAAATTTGTGAGTGCTATAATTAACACATTAACCACACAAATTTGTGAGTGCTATAATTAACACATTAACCACACAAATTTGTGAGTGCTATAATTAACACATTAACCACACAAATTTGTGAGGGCTATGATTAACACATTAACCACACACATTTGTGAGTGCTATGATTAACACATTAACCACACAATTTGTGAGTGCTATGATTAACACATTAACCACACAAATTTGTGAGGGCTATGATTAACACATTAACCACACAAATTTGTGAGGGCTATGATTAACACATTAACCACACAAATTTGTGAGTGCTATGATTAACACATTAACCACACAAATTTGTGAGTGCTATGATTAACACATTAACCACACAAGTTTGTGAGTGCTATGATTAACACATTAACCACACAAATTTGTGAGTGCTATGATTAACACATTAACCACACAAATTTGTGAGTGCTATGATTAACACATTAACCACACAAATTTGTGAGTGCTATGATTAACACATTAACCACACAAATTTGTGAGGGCTATGATTAACACATTAACCACACAAATTTGTGAGGGCTATGATTAACACATTAACACACAAATTTGTGAGTGCTATAATTAACACATTAACCACACAAATTTGTGAGGGCTATGATTAACACATTAACCACACAAATTTGTGAGGGCTATGATTAACACATTAACCACACAAATTTGTGAGGGCTATGATTAACACATTAACCACGCAAATTTGTGAGTGCTATGATTAACACATTAACCACACAAATTTGTGAGTGCTATAATTAACACATTAACCACACAAATTTGTGAGTGCTATAATTAACACATTAACCACACAAATTTGTGAGTGCTATAATTAACACATTAACCACACAAATTTGTGGGTGCTATAATTAACACATTAACCACACAAATTTGTGAGGGCTATAATTAACACATTAACCACACAAATTTGTGAGTGCTATAATTAACACATTAACCACACAAATTTGTGAGTGCTATAATTAACACATTAACCACACAAATTTGTGAGTGCTATAATTAACACATTAACCACACAAATTTGTGAGTGCTATAATTAACACATTAACCACACACATTTGTGAGGGCTATGATTAACACATGAACCACACACATTTGTGAGGGCTTTGATTAACACATGAACCACAAACATGTGAGCTCTCTATTTTTTAGTAAAATGTTACACATGAACCACAAAAATGTGAGCTGTCCATTTGTAAAATATTACACTTGAAGTTGAACCACAAAAATATGAGCTGGTGCTATGACATTGACTGTGAAAAGCATGGTCTGGTACAGCTCAGCACTGTAAACTTACAGTTCAACTGAAACAGATCTTCAGCTTCCAGTACCAGGGATGGGGTCCAGGAGGCAAGAGAAGGCATGGCTTACCTCTGAAAGAGAGAGAGACTGCCCATAGCACTGCTTGTCACTGTCAGTCATCTGACGTCAGTTTTCCATCTGCTTACTCAGTTCAGATTTATTTTATTTTTCCCCTAAAAAAAAACCCTTAAAAAACAGTTTTGTGAAGGGGCCCCCCCCCAAAAGGGGCCAGGTTCTTTTTTTTTAATTTTTTTGGGGGTTTTTTTTTTTTCCCTTTGTTTTTTTTTCCCTGTTTTTTTTTTTTTAAAATTTTTTGTTTTTTGGGGGTTTTTAAAAAGTTTCTTCCCCCCTTTTTTTAAAAATTTTCTTCCCTTTTTGGGGAAAGGGTTTTTTTTCCCTACCTTTTTGGGGGGCCCCTTTTTTTTACCTTTTGGGGTTTTTTTTTTTGTGTGGCTTTGTTTTTTTCCTCTTTGGTTTTTTGGGGTTTTTGGTTTTGGGTTTCATTTATGTCTCTTGGTGTGACTTGTTTGCTGAACATGATGATCTATGTTTTGTGTGTTTGTCACGCGCTTTGTATCTTCCTTGTTGGGTGTAGGATGAATTTTTGTGATTTACATAATCCTTTATGTTTAGGCTTGATTTTAATCAGTGTATGTAAAGTTAGAGTATCTTACTTTGGTAATGTTACTTGTCGACCCTGTTCACTTTGGATAGTTCATTGTGGCGTTTAGTATCTTATTTTTGGCTGGTTGTGATTTTTTGTCATCTGTTTTTCCTTTTCTTTGGGAAAATGCGTCTGTTCCTTACTTCCGTTTCGTCGTCATCGTGGTGTGCCACTGTAGTCTTCTCTGAGAGTAGCTGCCTGCACTTTGCTTCCTTCAGTCATCTGTGTCTTCCATCTCTTACCATGTTAATTGTATTATTTCTTTCAACTGAACACTCTTTTTGTGTAAAGTTTACGTTAGAATGTTGTACCATTCTTACTCTGTAGATTACTTGTATTATTTCTTCCTCATTGGAATGTGTGATTCACGTGTTGCACCTGACATTTCAATTCAATTTCGTAGAATCTACATTGACAGTCTTTTGTCCTTTGTAGCTTGTGCAGTATGAAAGACTTATTTATGTTGTTTTCAGGTATGGAAAATAGATTGGTGGTGCATGTAAGAGACGAAAAGGGGTGGTTGGATTTAGTGAGGTGTGTGTATGTGGATGGTGTTATCCTGTGGTTGTATGTGATACTGAAACGTCTTATGAATGCGAATACAGCCATACCTGGTATATTACTTGTACATGCATAAAACAGATGGGGAAAGAGAGAGTGATTGTTTCTGTGTCATGTGTGTGACTTGTGTGACTAATGTTTTAACTTTAGCATTCATGTAAGATGTGAAATACATGGTCACATGTATCCGTGTCGCTACATGTCCATGCTCCTGTGCTTCTCTTTCTGCCTTTTCTGTCACTTGCTGTTTATCTATAGGTATTATCCAATCTAATAATCTATACTGTGATTTGTATGTAATAACTCAGAAATGTAGAACATCTTGCTCACATGTTATTTTTAAACCTGTTTCACTTTTTGGAAGAGAAGGCCATTATGTGCCAGTGGGAATGGATTTATGACAAAATGTACCAACCGCATGCTTATGGGTATGATTAAAAAGCACATGAAATTTTAATGCTTTTCATCAACAGCTGAGGCTGTCTCTGATCACTGCACACACACAACACACACAACTACACACACACACACACACACACACACAACCACACACACAGAGTGACACACACGCGCACACACACAGAGTGACAACACACACACACCACACACACGCAACCACACACAGAGTGACACACACACAGACACACACAGTTTGGTGGTTTAGAGGTAACGAACCTGCCTAGAAAGCGAACAGTCTGGGTTCATAGTGTATGGTGGTTCAAACCCTGTTTGTGCCCCAAAACGTTTCCCTCATCCACTAGACTGTGAGTGGTGGTCTGGGTACTAGTCTTTTAGATGGGATGATAAATAGAGATTTAAAGAACCCATATCAACAAGAGAGTTGTCATTGGCAAAATTCTATAGAAAAAGCCTCTCTCATACAGTGGTAAAGGTAAAGGTGTCCCATAACCTATAAGGCGTCAGAGACCTCACTTTTTTAGGGGGCAGCATATTGAGGACAGCACCCATTTCCTCTCCCTCGCTGCTTTACCTTCCCCGACCCTAAAGAGGCTCAGGCAGGTACCCATTTACAGCTGGGTGAACTGGGGGAACTGTACTGAAACCAAGTCGCGCAAACGGTCACCCATCCAAGTGGTAACCATGCTCGACGCTGCTTAACTTGGCTGGGGGAAAGCGAGTGCTAGTGATAGATACACTACAGTGATAGGGAAACAAATATATACATACAGGAAAAGAAAAAAACTATACTGTATGGCGCTGTTCTTGTGGCGACATGCTCTCCCCTAGGAAAGCAGCCCCTCAATAAAATCTCTCTCTCTGTATAAATGTATATATTTCTCCCTCTCACTCTACCTCTCTCTCCCCCTCTCTCTCCCCCCTCCTCCCCCCCCTCATCTCTCTCTCTCCCCCTCTCTATCTCCTTCCTTTTTCTCCTCCCTTTCTCTCCCTCCCTCTCTCTCCCCCTCTCTCCCCCCCCCCTCTCTCTCTTCCCCCTCTCTATCATCCTGTTCTTTCTCTCCCTCCTTCTCTCTGCACCCTCTTTCTCATCCTCTCTTCCCCTCTCTGTGCTCACCCTCTCTCTACCTCTCGCTCTCTCCCTCTCTCTCCTTCTCTTTCCCTCCCCTCTCCCTCTGTCTCTGTCTGTCTGTCTCTCAAGTATGATATGCAATAGCTTGAGCTGTGATCAATAAAACAGACATTAAACTAGCGTTATGGAACATACTATGATAATTGTATTCAGGGCATACATGTGGCCTGCCATGGATGAGTTTTGCTTAGTTTTCACTTTTAATCTGGCTGTGAAAAAGTTGCCACAGAAGTGTTGTGGAAGAACAGGCCTAGATTGAGAGTCAGGTGGAGGCCACTTCACTCTCTCTTCCTTAACTCGTTGAGATCTGAGTGGTTGCCCCGGGGGCCACTGCACTGAACTGTTCAGTCAGGCAGTGTGTGGTGGGCCAGTTGAACCTGTAGGTCAGGCAGAGAGAGAAAGAGAGCCCTTCCCTCTGCAGGTAGCACAGGGTGCATGTTGAGGGGGTTGTCATCTGTGCCACCTGCCATAGGCATAGCTGGCCTGGCCTACTCTTTGACTAGTGAACGGTGGATGGGGTGTAAATGTATGTGTGTGTATATATATATATATTAATACATGTATATATATCACATGTATATACATAATATATATATATATACAAATGTATGCAGATGTTCTGTGTGTATTTGTGCACAATATCTGGATGTAGTCTCATCTTCGGGGACTTAAACTAAGGGGAGAGGAGTCAGTACCACTAGCAGTGTTAGCTCCAGTGGTAAAATGCCCCCAGATGGACCTTGGATGGGAACCTGCACTCGTAGTGATTATCACAGTATCAGTATCACTATCAGATCATGAAGTATGAAGCCCTAACCACCAGGCTTTTTTGCTCCCAAACAACCCAAAGTAGAGAAACTAATGTGGTGTACGTTCATCAGTGCTGATCTTACACAGTTGCCCAATTATGAGAACATCTTTCTGTAATAGTGTCATTGTCTGCATCTAGTTGGCAAGTCCACCATTAATTCTCCTTGTTTTTAAAATGAAAATGGTTGAAAGAACTGGAGGAAATGTGCAGGAGACTGTAAAAAGAACAGGAGGAAATGTGCAGGAGACTGTAAAAAGAACAGGAGGAAACGTGCAGGGGACTGTAAAAAGAACAGGAGGAAATGTGCAGGGGACTGTAAAAAGAACAGGAGGAAACATGCAGGGGACTGTAAAAAGAACAGGAGGAAACATGCAGGGGACTGTAAAAAGAACAGGAGGAAAAGTGCAGGGGACTGTAAAAGAACAGAGGAGTGAAACGATTAGTCAGGAGGACTGTAAAAGAACAGAGGAAATGTGCCAGGGACTGTATAAAAGAACAGAGGAAATGTGATAGGGACTGTAAAATGAACAGAGCAAATGTGCAGGAGACGTAAATGAACTTTTGAGGGACACATAGTGAGGAACTACTCATGTTCTATAAGCTTGACACAAAGTACACTTTATCTTAATAGTTATTGACTTATCAGTTTGTACGAATAAGCATTTTATTTTACAGATAATTATCAAAGATGCTTTAACCCTTCCCCCATTTTACCGCGTAGCCCGCGCTGCGCAGCCGCATCTATTTATACCGCCGCAGCCCGCGGATGTATTTCAGCGAGTGGAATTCCTATGCACTAAGCTTACCTAGTACACCACACTAGAATGAACATTTCTCTGAGGTCACTAAACTAAGAAGAATGGGCACAAATTCGTGCTACAGTCCTTTCACAAGAAATTGGCCAGTGATTGCTTTAGTCTTTCCCACGCTTTCTTGTAGGCTAAAATGCACAAGATGAGCATACAATTTGAGGATTAGATGTGGAAATTGAAGCTATTTTGTCAAGTGAACAGTTCAAAAAGAGAATAAAATGTTGAATCACGATGTTGAAGTAGATTAGAAAGAATTGAAATAGAGAAGTAGTGAGTGAAATGATCTGAGGATAAATTACGTTGGCTTCAGCAAACGACATGCCGGCCAAGTGCCTTGCACAGTGCAAGACTTCACGCTTCGATTGGCCAGCAAAACTCTCCACTGTAATGCAAGCCATTAGATTACTATGTTTTGTTATGTGCCCAAACATATTTTCAAATTGTAGCAGATGAACTAACAATTATGCAGCAATAAGATCGCTGTGAAAGGCTTAGTCATCATTGATCCATTGGAACAGAACAAACCCTGATGAAATTAGGGCTTCTGTCAGTTTTGATCATGATGGGGTCAAGTGTTTGACAGGCTCATCTCTACTGGTTAATGATTTAGATTTTTTCTGAGTCACGGATACATTAATTATGACGAAAACCAGATTTTCTAAAATTAATTCTATTTTCCCTGAGGAAAAGCAACTACATCTGGACGCGAACTGGGCTGTGACACAGCATGTGGGACAGCCATTAACAGGTATGGTGAAGGACAACTAGTGTCTTGTTAATATAGGCGTGAGCATATTTTGTAAATAATGATATCTCAGATTAGTCAAACGTCAGTTTTCAATGTTTGAATACTTTCCCTGAGAAAATGTGAGACTTGTGACAGTATAATTTTGTGACAAGTGGAATGGTCGATTGATTTGGGGATGCGATGGAGACACATTCAGTTAGGACCACTCATTTTTAAAAAAAAATCAACATAGTATATTTCGCATGTAGAGGTTGTTAGTTGTAGACAAAACAGCATGATGTCCTGCAATGTTTACTGTATTTGGTGACAAAGATGGGGAAGCAACACTAACTTTAGGAGCGACACACTTTTGGTGTGCAGAGATCAAAGTAGACACCATTTGAATCTACTTTGGTCCAAATATGACTATCTGACAATCAACTAATGGTTTTTGAGTCCTATTCTCTGAAAAACGGCGTAAATTTTCAAATATACAGAGAGTTTCTTTGTAAGAAATGCGAATGGTAAGGGTAAGAAGTGGTTTTTTCAGGTCAAAATCTTTTAGACTGTCACTCCAAATCACAAGCCTGGAAGAATTCAGTGACGTGTGATTCTCTAAATTGATTTATCTCTTATATTATTACAGCCTGATGTGTTGGTATGATATTAAGCAGAAAATGACTTCAGGTGTATTCGTTTCAGTTTTATTAATTAGCAATTGCGGAAACATAAAAAAGTTTGTTGCATGGGATTATCAGCATTCGACCACTCATTGCTGTAGCATGTTCTGGACGTGTAATTTCTGTGGTTAAGATCTTATGAGATTTCTGGCTGTTTTGAACAGACTGATTGAGCTAATGTTATTTCTGTATTGTCTTAGAACAATCAGTGTTCTGTAGTATGGTTTGACATTTTCTTAGCCATAGTGATATTAATCAGTTAGTAAGGCACAAAGTGATTCAAAATAAAGATGAAAATTACAGGAATAGTGTACTTGTCATTATAACAGAAACATGGATAGATGATGTCAGTTTCATGTCGTTTGAGTATACTATATCCTGCTGATTAGACTTGTCATATGCATTGTGAATCTTGTGTTCAGTTGGTATGGCGATAGCTATTTTTTTACATGCATAGAAAATTGAAACAAACAAATGTGATGATTTGTTTAGTTATTGTTTGCACATGTTTGTGTTTAGTTGTATAAGCTTTGCGTGTCGTCATAATGGTGTGAAAGGTAGCATACATTATTTCTTTCTCCTGTTTGGAGATGTGAGAGGAATGTGCTTGCTGTTGTGTCAGTAATTTTCTGTTTATCTTTTCAACATTGGTTTTTTGTTTTTTTAAAAATTATGTTTAAATTCGTTTAGGATTATTGGATTGAATCAATTTATGCTGACAGTATATGGTGAACCCCACTGATGGGCGTTGACCTTGACACATTTTCAAACACAGAGGTGATGACGACCATGTCATTTGGTCTATAATTCTTCGAGGCTGAGGTGGGTCTGCACATCCTTTGCTGTCAAACACAGACTAGTGGGTTTTGTTGTTTGTTGTTTGGGTGTCATTAACAGACAAAGTGTGAAACAGTATTCCCACTCTGCATATTTTTTCTTATTGGTGGAATTTGATTTTTGGGTTTTTTGTTTTGTTTACTTGCTTTTTTGTTTTTGGAAGCTTTTGTTTATTTTCTCTTTGCTTCGATTGTTGTTGTTAGTTTTAAACTGAAAAAATTCCTGTGGTTTTAGATCAGCGTGTAATACACAGAATACTTTTAGGTCGGGTTTTTTTGTGTTTGCAGTTGTGAAACATTTTTGATATTGTAATTGCATGTTGTTTTTAGTGGTTAGGGTGGGAATGGGGGTATGGATGGTCTGCTGAGCCACTAGACGTTCTCCCATACAAGACTGATTTGTCAAAGATGGTGCAGCCATTGTCTCTGAGACAGAAGGAGCACTAGTACTAGGGGGGAATGGGACTGTGGTTTTAGAACAAATATAGCTTAGTGAATGGCCAATAGCTTTGGCATGTTGCAATGGCCTGGTTTCCTACCCTGGTTTTGCACTGGGTACGTAGGAACTAATAGCAGAGGCATTGCAACATGATATGATGTTTTGCTCCTGCCTAACGTGTCATGACTGAATCGGTATGGCAAGCAAGATTATTGTGAAATACATCTGGAAGACTATCTCAAATCGATAATTGTCTAAACACTTCTCTGGCGTTTGTTGATGGGTCAGAAGCCTGGACACTATGGAAACTGGAAAACAAAAGGAATGCAGCTGAAATGTTTTTAGGCAACTTTTTTCAGTCAAAAGTTCAGACAGAATGAAGCATTCTTGATGAACATTGTGTGAAATCGATAATGCGACAGATATGTTGTCTGCAAACAGTACATACAGACAAGTCTGATACAACGGGTCTGTAGGCAGGTTGGGAGATAGTAAGGCAGACACCAACTACTTGTTGTCTCATATGGATCAGCTCAGGGGGGGGTGGGTGGGGGGGGGGGGGGGGGGGGGGGGGCTACAGGAGATCATTATATATATTGCCTGGGAGAAAAATTGATATTATACCATTGCTATGTTCATGTCCATAACTCAGAACTACTTGAAGAATAATCCTAACATTTTGCCCACTGATAGTATAGAATTTATACTGGAGATTCCCCAGAAATTTTCCAGGTTGTTTGCATATAGAGCACACATTTCAGCCTGGAAAATTTCTGGGCAGGGGCAGTCAAGCAGTTAACAGCAGCGGCAGTGGAGACAGTTGAGTTGAGTGTTGATAATGGTTTACAGCCATTCATTCACCCATGCAGATGTTATTTTCACTGCTCTTCGGCTAGAGCTCTGAGGTTCACTAATGATGAGAGTTTGTCTATGCCACCATTTTTACCCACCATGAAAGAAGCCGCACTCTGACTGCAGGGGTAGATGGTTTATAAAAGGAGGGATGTAGGAATGGATGTTTTGTTTGTTAATGAAATGTCTGTCTGTATTTTGCAGTACATTCACTCAGCCGGGATCATTCACAGGGTAAGTGCATGTATTCTGTCTACAACTTTTTGTTTAGCCCTCATTCATGTGTCTGCAGATTGTATTATTAAGAGTGTGTGTGTGTGTGTTTGTGTTTCATCTTTCTTATTGATTTTATTGTTTTGAGAATTTGATAATTTTTTTACAGCCAGTCCCTGTATGTATGTGCTTTTGTAAATTTTGTTGTCTGTTCCCACCAGCACAAATGGCCCATTTAGCTGAAAGGCGGAACAGGTTTTAATATGTGTGCAGAATGTTCTGCAGACATTTGCACAAGGGACCTTGTCTCATCTGAAGGACATGTGAATGTGTTGTGTGGTGTGTGTCTGTGTTGTTGGTTTGTGTGTGCAGTAAGTATGTTGAATGTATAGAAAGCAACTAGTGTGGTTTTGGTGGAGAACTGTACACCATTTTGATATTAACTTGTGAAATATAGTTTTTCAGTAAATTAAGAGGGGAATACATGCACCTACTGTCAGGGTCACTGAAAGCTAAAGCAACCATCCATCACACCCATCATCAGAAACATGGGCGATGTCCTTTAGGACTTTGTGAAGAGGACTGGAACTTCTTATCTGTAGATCTATATATCTATCTCTCTTGCCTCTGGTGTGTGTCAGGACTTGTGAAGAGGACTGGAACTACTTATCTGTAGATCTATATATCTATCTCTCTTGCCTCTGGTGTGTGTCAGTCAGTGTTCATTCCCCTCATTGTCTTCCCACATACTGTCTCCTCCTTCACTTCGTAGTGCATGCCCCTGTAATGGAATACCTGTTAGTAGTGCATGCCCCTGTAATGGAATACCTGTTAGCAGTGCATGCCCCTGTAATGGAATACCTGTTAGTAGTGCATGCCCCTGTAATGGAATACCTGTTAGTAGTGCATCCCCCTGTAATGGAATACCTGTTAGCAGTGCATGCCCCTGTAATGGAATACCTGTTAGTAGTGCATGCCCCTGAAATGGAATACCTGTTAGTAGTGCATCCCCCTGTAATGGAATACCTGTTAGTAGTGCATGCCCCTGAAATGGAATACCTGTTAGTAGTGCATCCCCCTGTAATGGAATACCTGTTAGTAGTGCATCCCCCTGAAATGGAATACCTGTTAGTAGTGCATCCCCCTGTAATGGAATACCTGTTAGCAGTGCATCCCCCCGTAATGGAATACCTGTTAGTAGTGCATGCCCCCCGTAATGGAATACCTGTTAGTAGTGCATGCCCCTGTAATGGAATACCTGTTAGCAGTGCATGCCCCTGTAATGGAATACCTGTTAGTAGTGCATGCCCCTGTAATGGAATACCTGTTAGCAGTGCATGCCCCTGTAATGGAATACCTGTTAGTAGTGCATGCCCCTGTAATGGAATACCTGTTACATGCATGCCCCTGTAATGAATACCTGTTAGTAGTGCATGCCACCTGTAATGAATACTGTTCAGTGCATGCCCTGTAATGAATACTGTTAGCAGTGCATGCCCCTGTAATGGAATACTGTTAGCAGTGCATGCCCTTGTAATGGAATACCTGTTAGTAGTGCATGCCCCTGTAATGGAATACCTGTTAGTAGTGCATGCCCCTGTAATGGAATACCTGTTAGTAGTGCATGCCCCTGTAATGGAATACCTGTTAGTAGTGCATGCCCCTGTAATGGAATACCTGTTAGTAGTGCATCCCCCTGTAATGGAATACCTGTTATCCCCCTGCCTTGTGCTGTAACACAACAAGCTGACCAGGTGTTGTGTGTGTGTGTGAGTATGTTGCTGTGTTGTGTTATGTTGTGTGTGTGTGTGAGAGACAGAGAGAGCTGACAGCTGTGAAGAAAATCCACAGACTGTTTAGGAAGAATGCCCTGATGTTTGATGCATTGCTTTTCCTTCACTGTTACAGGATCTTAAGCCCAGCAATATTGCCGTTAACGAAGACTGTGAACTGAAGGTGAGTTTTCCTCTTTTATATATTATGTCCAATATTGTACTGGCGGGGTGATGTCAACAGATCTTAACCCTAGTGGCGCAGTTCCCGGAATATTCCGGTAAAGGCGGGTCTAAGCGATGTGGAGGATCCCGGAATATTCCAGGATGACGTAGGTGATCGTAATTGAAAGCTCACTTTCGCTTTCAGAGGTTAGCCAATGAATGTTAAGGCCATTGTAGGCCCACAGAAAGGGGTGAAGGTTGTTCGACACACACAAGCAACAAAGAATCTGATTGGTTAAGAGTGGTGGTGGTTTTTTTCCGGACCAGCCGAGATCGTCTTCAACAAAAATGGTAGCCAGGGTTTGCACCAGAATTTCTTCAAGCGTTTTTCAAGCTTTTTTACAATATGGACAGCGAGGAGGAGTTTTAGAAGCTGATTGGTTTGAATTAAACAATGAGAGAGACGTGAGTAAGGATTGTGAATATTTTGTTGAAAAACTTGTGGTAACAATTGATCGCGGATATCGGACTGATCGAGCAGTGCTAGTTTCATGGACTTCTTTCCTACATCGGCGCGATTTCGATAGTCAGATATTGTTTTACTTATTTGACATCGAGCGTCGAATAACTGTGTTGAAGTCAAATTTGCTATGCTCTGATACTTTGCATGCATGAAATCAAGCGATTTTTTGTATTTCGTATAGAAACCAACATACGCACATTCAACCATGACGGTCGCGATGGCGTAGATCCTTTCGCTGAACTTTTCCGAGTATTTGATGACCGATAAAGGATACAAACTCCTTATTTTTTCAAAACTAATGTCAAGAAATAGCATTTACCTAATCATGACATTTATGCACCGCAAGAAGTTTGCTTATCGTGTTAAAATCGATCCGGGGCCCTGACGGTTAACAGTGATCGTTAGTGCACACACAATTTTTTTTTTTTTTAACATAATCATAAACACTATACACTATTATAAAATTACACTCATTTAAAAGCATGTTATCTGTTCTTTCTAGTGATTTATAGCTTTACACATTTAATTCAGTTTTATATATCAATATCAAGGGTTGTTTGAGCCCACCCTGCTCCAAAACAATGCTAGCCCATGTTAATTCAGCCAATAGAGACTGAGCCTTGTTGCTGTCTATTCAGCGCTACTAGGGTTAATGCTTGTGTACTTTTTGCTCTTTGCAGTATTTTGATGCTGAACTTTTTTTTCTTTAACAATCTTTTTGATATGTTGGTAGTCAAAAATGAGAGTGGATAGTTTACATAATATATGCTATTACATGCAGCAGTGATTTTGATTGCAGGTTCCCATGTGAGGTGTAGTCCGCTTCACCAGCTATGGTGATAGAATCTTCCGTCTTGTCTAGAACAGGACCTGTAGAAAAGGTAGTCTGTGATGAAGTCAGTTTTGTCAGGAAAATCCCTGTTGGGTGCAGGTACCAATGACGGGGTTTCTTTGCCCTCTGTCACGACTTTGACCTTGTTGACCTGTAGATCTTGTTTTACAAGATTCAGCGCTATGTAAGTTCCATTTATTATTATTATTATTAGATCTGTAGTCTGCTCCTGTTACCTATGGTAAACCACTTTGACCTTGTTGACAGACTTGTAGATCTGTAGTCTGCTCCTAACACTGATGGTATTTTTGTTGTTGACACCTGTAGATCTTGTCACCTATGGTAAACCCCTTTGACCTGTTGACAGACTTGTAGACCTGTAGTCTGCTCCTGTCACCGTTGGTAAACTGGCAGCAGCAGAGTGCCTGTCTCACAGAATGAGTTCGTCACAGTGTTTCATGTACAAGCCTGATCATTAACGTTTGAAAGACACCATGTCTTTCTGTTTCACTGTCATTGCACCTCGAGAAAATCATGAACTGTTAAGTAGTGAGCTGTATGTAAAGTTCCTTTCAGCTTTTTGCTAATTATTTACTGCTGAAAACTGTCAGTGTCCAAATAAGGAATTTTCAGTCTGTAAAAACAGGATGCAAGCTGCCAGTCACCCCCCTGCCCCCCTCAAAAAAAAAAGGGAGGAAAGAGACTGATAGCATCAGCTTCCTCATGGTCTGTCAGTTACTTGGTGCTATTGTTGTGGAGGGATTGGGCTCACAAAGGGAGGTCACTATTGCAGTGCATTTTCTCATCACATTTTTTGTGGGTTTTTTTTTAATCATAGTGTAACCCCCCCACTCCCACCCCCCCAAAACCCCCCATAACAACAACAAAAAACCCAAACCCAAACCAAAAACAACCCTGCATTTCTTGAGTATGCTGTTAGAACTGGTTGACAGTCCTATGTTGGAGAAAGCCATGGTAGAAAGGCGACGACTACTGCTCAGTAAGGGAGGGTGTATGTTCAGCTGACTAGTGGAGTCAGTGACCTGTGTGTGCCAACATGCGAGTGTTTGTGTGTGTTGCAACACCAGATATTGGACTTTGGCCTGGCTCGGCATGCGGAAGACGAAATGACAGGGTATGTGGCTACCCGGTGGTACAGAGCACCCGAGATCATGCTGAACTGGATGAAGTACAACAACACAGGTAAGAAGCTGCTCTGGGATCCTGTTTCTAGTTTTCAGCGGCAGGGAGAGAACAGCAGTCTTCAGTTTCAGGCAGGAAGGAGTGGGAATGAAGAAGTCAAAAGAAAGAAGCAAGCTGGTGTCTGTTGTTCCTCTGTGGACAGGTGTTGTCCAGCGTATGGCCATGGCTCAGTTTGCCACATGATATTCAGCCTGCTGTCCACAGGGGCCATATTGCTATGCGTTTTGTGTGTGAGTGAGTGTGTGGCAGCGTCAAAGGTAGCTTATTGTTGTGTATTTCTTTTGTGATTGTCTTAGATAAAGTCTCCCAGGGCTTCTTGGTGGTGGTGGTGGATTTTTAAGGCATGAAATAGTCACCCTATGGACAGAAAACCCTATGTACCTGGAGACAACTTTTTTGGTAGATAAAACTGGTCTTTTAATTAACAACCAAACCAGGGCTGTTGTGCCGGTATAAAATGCCTGAGGCTGAGTGAGAGGTGAAGGAAAGGTGAGGATGAAGACATGAGGCCAAGAGCAGACCCAGAGGGCTGGCCTGTCTGCAGAGCAGAGCGTGCTTCTGTAGGCCTGAACTGGGGAGCATGTGTCCGCAACCTCAGGGGCTGTTGGCATCTCCAGCCTTTGATTGACAGTTGGGGGCTGTTGGCATCTCCAGCCTTTGATTGACAGTTGGGGGCTGTTGGCATCTCCAGCCTTTGATTGACAGTTGGGGGCTGTTGGCATCTCCAGCCTTTGATTGACAGTTGGGGGCTGTTGGCATCTCCAGCCTTTGATTGACAGTTGGGGGCTGTTGGCATCTCCAGCCTTTGATTGACAGTTGGGGGCTGTTGGCATCTCCAGCCTTTGATTGACAGTTGGGGGGCTGTTGGCATCTCCAGCCTTTGATTGACAGTTGGGCTGTTGGCATCTCCACCTTTGATTGACAGTTGGGGGCTGTTGCATCTCAGCCTTGATTGACAGTTGGGGGGCTGTTGGCATCTCCCAGCCTTTGATTGACAGTTGGGGCTGTTGCATCTCCAGCCTTTGATTGACAGTTGGGGGGCTGTTGCATCTCCAGCCTTGATTGACAGTTGGGGGGCTGTTGGCATCTCCAGCCTTTGATTGACAGTTGGGGCTGTTGGCATCTCCAGCCTTTGATTGACAGTTGGGGGGCTGTTGGCATCTCCAGCCTTTGATTGACAGTTGGGGGCTGTTGGCATCTCCAGCCTTTGATTGACAGTTGGGGGCTGTTGGCATCTCCAGCCTTTGATTGACAGTTGGGGGCTGTTGGCATCTCCAGCCTTTGATTGACAGTTGGGGGCTGTTGGCCTTTGATTGACAGTTGGGGGCTGTTAGGCTTTGATTGACAGTTGGGGGCTGTTGGCCTTTGATTGACACGAGGAGTAGTTGGTATCTCCAGCCTTTGATAGTCTGTTCTCTTCTCTGCCTTTCCTTATTGGCTGGGATGTGTAGCGCTGTGCTTGTAACTCTGGCCTCAGCCGACACATTCTCACTTCAGAGCAGCTCGGTTTTTTTGGCATGCTGGGTATGTTTGCATTTCTGTAACCCATTGAATGCTGACATGAGTGATACCAAAGGAATCAAAGCACTGGCAGGTCGACACTTTTAAATTGACCCGGAAAATGGTAAAAATGTCCACTCTTAATTTGCCAGATACTACTGCAGAGAATTGAACTCATGACTTGGTGGGACCCGTGGGAGTGAAGTGGAACAGTGCTAAGCACTCCGCTGTTTTGTCTGTCATGCATGTGTGTGTGTGTGTGTGACATGAATAGCAGACAGTGAGTGATGTGACGGCTGAAAGGGTGCCTGTTTCAGTGGATATCTGGTCGGTGGGCTGCATCATGGCCGAGATGATCAACGGAAAACCTCTCTTCCCTGGAACTGATCGTATCCTTCACTGGCCTCATACAGTCTCTGTCCAAGCGTGTGTGTGTGTGTGTAAGTGTGTGTAAGTGCGTGTGTGTAAGTGTGTGTTTGTGTGCATGCATATGTGTGCATGTGTGTGTGTGCCTAAGCTGTTCATGTGTAAGCTGTATGTGTATGTATGTGTGTGTGTATGTGTTTAGGGCTATTTTGATGTTGTCAGAGTATTTAATATGTGTGTGCATATGCCTGTGTATGCAGGTGCATGTTTAAATTGCAATGTAACCAGTGCATTTCTGTGATTGATTTTGGATGTTATTTTGCTTTCCAAGATCTTTTTTTTTTCATGCTGTGTGGGGACTTGAACACATTTTATTGGCTAATTTTCAAAGAAAAGTAGGTAAATTGTGCTGAACTTTAGGAACAAAATAGCCCTAGGCAAAATTGAAGAGAACACCAACCTCCCCCCTCCCACTCCCCCCCCCCCCCCCCGGAAAAAAAAGAATATCCAAAACAAATTTTTTTAAAACCCAAGGAAAAAAGCAAAACATATTCCCATCTTTGTGCTCATTTCTGGAGAGATTATTAAAGGAGAAAAGAGGATAACTTCATTAAGCACGACTAATCATACAGAAGTTTGGAAAATCAAATACAGAGTTACTAAGAGTGTATGGGCCTTCATTTTTGGGGTCCCCATTTCAAGGCCTTGATATTAGCAGCAGAATTGGACATTAACTGTTAGGGTCTTAACATTTTGCTGTTATCAATGATTCTGAGAAAGTGTGGGTAAAATTGAGATCCTTTATTTTAATCTGAATTATAAAAAAATGTGAAAAAAGGCAAAAAAAGTCTGAATGTATGTAATCAATTATCAAACTGCTAATGGCAGTCAGGTCAGGTTAAGTCAGGTCAGGTCAGGTGAGGTGTCTCCATCGCCGCTGTCGTCGTCTCCATGCAATGCCTCCAGGGTTCGCCATCTTTCTCTACAATCTCCTGTAGCCTTCCCAGACCACTGATCTTGGTGATGTTGGCAATGTAGGACTATGGCAGTAGTCAAGTTTTGAATAGAGACACTAGCAGAGTTACTGCCCTTTAATCTTTGTACTTGTTGATGTTTCATTGCCTTTTCTCCCTTTAAAGTGTGGAGGTCCTTAAAACATAAGCGAGTTGTTGAAAAGCCTCTCTGAAGCCCTTAAATGTTGTGCCAAAAGATGTGCGTGAACTACCTTGTTACCTGTTAGGACTGATCTTCGATGAGGACAGTCAGTATTGTGATTCTTTGCCTGTTGTCTTCTGTCACTGAAATCTGTGATCTTTACTGCAGTATCAGCACTCATGTCACCCTTGTGATCAGATGGATTATAAAGCATTAATGATAAAGATAATGACAGTAATCCGTAACAGCCTTGACTGCTTATAGACATTGATCAGTTGACCAGGATACTGCAGCTGGTTGGTTCACCTGACGACCATCTTTTTGACAAAATCTCCAGTGAAGATGTAAGTTCTTTACTGTCCTCTTTGGTGTGTGTGTGTGTGTGTGTGCGCACGTTTGTATTCTTTACTGTCCTCTTTGGTGTGTGTGTGTGCACGCGTTTGTATTCTTTACTGTCCTCTTTGTGTGTGTGTGTGTGTGTGTGCGCACGTTTGTATTCTTTACTGTCCTCTTTGGTGTGTGTGTGCACGCGTTTGTATTCTTTACCATCCTCTTTGGTGTGTGTGTGTGCACGCGTTTGTATTCTTTACCATCCTCTTTGGTGTGTGTGTGTGCACGCGTTTGTATTCTTTACCATCCTCTTGGTGTGTGTGTGCACTGCGTTTGTATTCTTTACATCCTCTTTGGTGTGGTGTGTGCACGCGTTTGTATTCTTTACCATCCTCTTTGGTGTGTGTGTGTGTGTGCACGCGTTTGTATTCTTTACCATCCTCTTTGGTGTGTGTGTGTGTGCACGCGTTTGTATTCTTTACCATCCTCTTTGGTGTGTGTGTGTGTGTGCATGCGTTTGTATTCTTTACCATCCTCTTTGGTGTGTGTGTGTGTGCACGCGTTTGTATTCTTTACCATCCTCTTTGGTGTGTGTGTGTGTGTGAGAGAGAGAAAAGAGTAGAAGTATAGAAGTTAATTGAAAAGGAGTGGGATTTGTCAGAAATGTTGCTTGTGCACGATAAAGTGTTTTCAGACTTGTCTACCCAGTCCTATTTTGCTTCAGATTCAGTCATGTCAGGTCTGGGGTTGCTTCACTGATTGAAGTACATATTATTTTCCCCTGAGATTAACAAATGAAGATAGTAACTGTTAAACTTTAGTGTGTAGATCTTAAAGTTTTGGGTCTTTTTTGTGTGTGTGGAATAATTTGAACAGAGTCTGTGTTTCGCTCCTCCTTTTAACCACTAGACTGCCTTACCCCGGAAATTTTCCGGGGCTAAACATGCACCCTTTATGCCTACAACCAGGAAAATTTCCGGGGTGTCGAACTGAAGTAAACAAGCCTGCTTCTTTGACTACAGTTAAAGGGAAAGAACTCCATAATTAATGGAGATCACTCTCCTGTTGCTTGGCAACATCTAGCTGCAAAAACCGTGGCAAAAACGATCATTTTTTAGTTCGTATTTTGTGTTTTTATGCATGACTGCTTAGGAAGTTCTTGTTCAAAATGACTGACACTTCTTGTTGAAGGCATCAATAACTTTACACAGCTGTAAAAGTGGCAAATAAAACTGTAGATTAACCTAACAGTGATGAAAACGATTGCGTATGATTCAGGAGATCATGTATTTAAAAAACAATGAATGAGATTTGGCCTAGACTTATGTTTGACGTTATTGAGATGGGGGGTACTCAGAATGACAGTGGGGATGAAGAAATCGTATTTTTGGTCGATTTTTTACATTTTAAATATATTTTCGCTGTGAAGCATCATGCTAACTAATTTGAGCTTGCCTCGAAGTAATCTACGATATATATACTGTCATTGGGTAGACCATCAGGAATATTCATGTAGTAGTTTTTGAGTAAGTGGGATATGAACATAGCAGTGGCACATAAGAATTTTATTCCCTGGCATATAGGGTGCACTTGCACTGGGCAGTTAAGAGGTTAACTGATATGATTTACTGTGTATTCATTGTGATATATTTTTTTTTTTGTGTTGGTTGCTGAAGTTTTGTATTGGTGTAATATTGCAGCCAGTGTGTGTGTGTGTGTGTTGACAGGCAAAGAAGTTCATCCGTTCCATGCCCATCATGAGGAAAAGGGATTACAAAGAAATCTTTGTCACCGCCACCTCAGAAGGTGAGAAGAGCTCATAGCCCTGATCTGTCTGTTTCTTCTTGGATCTCTGGAAATATGGCAACCTCGATATTTCAGTGTCATGGTGGACTGAGTGACTGACAGCTGGGGCTGTGTTCCTATCCTCCCTGCAGAATGGTGCAGCATGTATGGGGTTTGTGCTAGTGTGTGTGTGTGTTGGTGTTTGAAGAGCACACGTTCATGTGAAGTGTGCATGTTCAGGGTGTATGAGTTCATATTACTGCACATGTGGTGAAGCAGTGTGATTTATCTGAGGAGGTTTGAGAAGGGTGTGTGCGAAATAGTGTGATGTATGTGAGGAGGAGATGTGTGAAATAGTATGATGTATCTGAGGAGATGATGTATGAAATAGTGTGGTGTATGTGAGGAGGAGATGTGTGAAATAGTATGATGTATCTGAGGAGATGATGTGTGAAATAGTGTGGTGTATGTGAGGAGATGTGTGAAATAATAACGTATGGAATTAATATAGCGCTAGTGTGATGTATGTGAGGAGGAGATGTGTGAAATAGTGTGGTGTATGTGAGGAGGAGATGTGTGAACTAGTGTGACGTATGTGAGGAGGTTATGTGTGAAATAGTGTGATGTATGTGAGGAGGAGATGTGTGAAATAGTGTGATGTATCTGAGGAGATGTGTGAAATAGTGTGATGTATGTGAGGAGGTGATGTGTGAAATAGTGTGATGTATGTGAGGAGGTGATGTGTGAAATAGTGTGATGTATGTGAGGAGGTGATGTGTGAAATAGTGTGGTGTATGTGAGGAGGAGATGTGTGAAATAGTGTGATGTTGTGAGGAGGAGATGTGTGAAATAGTAATGAGTATGTGAGAGATGATGTGTGAAATAGTGTGGTGTGAAATAGTGTGATGTATGTGAGGAGGAGATGTGTGAAATAGTGTGGTGTATGTGAGAGGAGATGTGTGAAATAGTGTGGTGTGAAATAGTGTGATGTATGTGAGGAGGTGATGTGTGAAATAGTGTGGTGTATGTGAGGAGATGTGTGAATAGTGTGGTGTATGTGGTGTGAAATAGTGTGATGTATCTGAGGAGGTGATGTGTGAAATAGTGTGGTGTATGTGAGGAGGTGATGTGTGAAATAGTATGATGTATGTGAGGAGGAGTGTGGAAATAGTGTGGTGTATGTGAGGAGGTGATGTGTGAAATAGTGTGGTTATGTGAGGAGTGATGTGTGAAATAGTGTGGTGTATGTGAGGAGGTGATGTGTGAAATAGTGTGATGTATGTGAGGAGAGATGTTGGTGAAATAGTATGATGTATGTGAGGAGGTGATGTGTTAAATAATGTGGTGTATGTTGGGGAGGTGATGTATGAAATATGTATGATGTATGTGAGGAGGTGATGTTGTGAAATAGTATGATGTATGTGAGGAGGTGATGTGTGAAATAGTGTGGTGTATGTGAGGAGGAGATGTGTTTAAATAGTGTGGTGTATGTGAGGAGGAGATGTGTGAAATAGTGTGGTGTATGTAGGAGTGATGTGTGAATAGTGTGTGTTGTGAGGAGGAGATGTGTGAAATAGTGTGGTGTATGTGAGGAGGTGATGTGTGAAATAGTGTGGTGTATGTGGGGAGGGTTGAGAAAGGTGTGGGTGTCCTCTCTGTGACTGGAGTCAGGCCAGGGGTAATATTGGAACACATATTCATTGTGACTTGTGTTGTTGTAGTCATTAGAATCAGAAGATGAAATCCAAACATTGATAAGACTGTTTGTTGCTTTGCAGTGTGGTTGTCAATCTGTTTATCATTCCTGCATTTGTGGCGGTGGAGTGTGTTCCTCAGCTTAACACCCTGGGGTCACCCACAATATGCACTATGCCTCTCTTATCCGACCTGGGAATCATTGTGGGGCTGAAATGATGCACTAGATGACAAGTTTGCATACATACATGTATGACTTCTTTCAAGTGCCTCACCAAATAGGCAGCTATACTCTGACTTCAGGGGATTTTTCTCCTTTATTGAAGAGTGCAGGTTGTTATGCTAAGACTGTTGTCATGGCTGAAGACAAATCTCAACATCACATGAAAGCATAACACCATCATAATGTAGCCCTTGACATTCAGCTGACATCTATAACTGACACAGCAAAAGTCTGGGTTTCGAGTGTGTGGTGGTTTGATCCCCATTTGTGCCTGAAACTTTCCCCCATTCACTTGACTGTGAGTGGTGGTCTGGGCGCTAGTCTTTAGGATGAAACAATAAACAGAGGTCCTGTGTGCAATACTCATTAACTGCACGTAAAAGAACCCACGGAAACAAGAGAGTTCTCCCTGGCAAAATTCTGTAGAAGAAACCTCTCTGATAGGAAACCAAATACATATGCAGACAGGAAAAGAACAAAATAAATGATGATTGGCACTGCTCTTGTGGCAACATGCAGCCAGAATTTCATGCAGAGAAATTTGTCATGACTTAAGGTACAAAACAATACAACACAACACAATTCAACACAACACAAATCAATGTGCACAGTAGGTGTTGACAGAAGGACACATGTGAACAGACCAACTGTTCTGACAGGGACGTCACAGAAGATGAGGCAGCATTTAACAATTTTTTATTGCATGATGATGACAAGGAGGATGACGTAATTATGCTGCTGTGGAAGTGCATATGCTTTGAGACTACTTGACAGGGTTGTACTCTATGCTTACTATCATAATATATCCCGGCGTCAACCAGACCCGAGAGATACAGACACCTGCAGTGTTGGTCAGGTAAATTGAGCAACACTCTCAAACTCGCATCCGTTAAGTGGATGGTCCAGCCACAAGACATATCTATTTCAAACCTAAGATTTCCGCCCTCCTGTTTCATATCAGAACTATCCCACCTTCACTAACCCATGTCCTCTCACCCTGCTAAAGTATACGACCTGTGTGAGTGTGTGTGTGTGCGCTTTTGAAAAACATTTGACTATTCAAATTTTATTTCATAGATTTTGTCTGCAGCACACCATGTTTGTAATATGTTTGTTTAAACTATTGTCGTATTGATTATTTATCATTGATTGCATGACTGTGTAAGATAAGGTTGAATGCATGCGCTTTGATTTGTCTTTGCAAGATATAGCGCTATATAAGTTCCATTTATTATTATTATTATTTAACTGCAATAATGTACTCAAACCATGAGAGAAGGCCGGATTTCACAGGGAAGCGTTTGTGGTGTGTGTGTGTGTGTGTGTGTGTGTGTGTGTGTGAGTGAGTGCAGCTGTGGATTTGCTGGAGCGGATGTTGGACCTGGACACGGAGCGGCGTATCTCGGCCACGGAGGCGCTGGCCCACCCCTACCTGCGGCAGTACGCCGACCCCCTGGACGAGCCCACCGCTGAGCCCTACGACCAGTCCTTCGAGAACTACGAACTGACTATACCAGAGTGGAAAAGTAGGGCGGTGGCGGCTGTCGGGCTGTCGGGCTGTCTGTCCTGTCTCTCTGTCCTTATTACATCATGTATGCAATCAGGCTGGCAGGCCGGCTGGCACAAACACATAATACACATGTTTGCAGACACGCATGCACACACACAAACACATGCACACACGCACACGCACACACAAACGCACATATTGGGATAGTCAATACACAGCGCTTGCATTATTCTGGTCTATAGTACAGTATATTCTTGTTATGCCTTTGAATCACAGCTTGTTTTATCTTAGAACGTTACACTACTTAGACAAGGAGGGATGAAGAGAGAGAGAAAGGGTGAAGAGAGAGAGAGAAAGAGAGTTTGTGGAACTCAAAATGAGGTTACATATTAAAAGAGATTAGGAAGACCAGGAGATTTGCACTGGCAGTTGGCTCAGATATATGTTTTCATGGAAGAAGAGGATCAAAGTGAACGGAGAGCTGTTAACTGTTCTTGCAGGTTGTGTACTGTGGCAAAATGGTGGAATTTAATGGTGGGGTTGCTGGTTGCAGGACTGGTGTAGTGAAAAGTGACGGTGGGGTTGGTTGTGGTGGTTGCAGGACTGGTGTAGTGAAAACTGACGGGTTGGTTGTGGTGGTTGCAGGACTGGTGTAGTGAAAAGTGACAGGTTGGTTGTGGTGGTTGCAGGACTGGTGTAGTGAAAAGTGACGGTGGGGTTGGTTGTGGTGGTTGCAGGACTGGTGTAGTGAAAACATGGGTTGGTTGTGGTGGTTGCAGGACTGGTGTAGTGAAAACATGGGTTGGTTGTGCTGGTTGCAGGACTGGTGTAGTGAAAACATGGGTTGGTTGTGGTGGTTGCAGGACTGGTGTAGTGAAAAGTGACGGTGGGGTTGGTTGTGGTGGTTGCAGGACTGGTGTAGTGAAAAGTGACAGTGGGGTTGGTTGTGGTGGTTGCAGGACTGGGGTAGTGAAAACATGGGTTGGTTGTGGTGGTTGCAGGACTGGTGTAGTGAAAACATGGGTTGGTTGTGGTGGTTGCAGGACTGGTGTAGTGAAAACATGGGTTGGTTGTGGTGGTTGCAGGACTGGTGTAGTGAAAAGTGACGGTGGGGTTGGTTGTGGTGGTTGCAGGACTGGTGTATGAAGAAGTGGTCAACTTCGTTCCTCTGCCCGACCCCGCCATGCAGACATTGCAGTAGATGCAGGACTGATGAAGACAGGGGGAGGGGGTACAACTCCTGTCGTTCCTGCTGTCTTCGCTCTTCCAGCCCTAGTCCTGTCATTCTGCCTGCTTCCCTTGCTAAACCCGTCGCCTCCTCGTCGCCCTGTGCCCTCATGCTCCTCCTCCTCCTCCTCCTCCTCCCAGGCTTTGGTTTGTTCTGACTTCTCCTCCAGCCAGGGTTGCTGTTGTTTCTTACCGCTGGATGGATAAAGACTGTCTGACTGACTGACTGACAGACAACATGCAGTCTGTCTGTCTGTCTGTCTGTCTGCCTGCCTGTCTGCTGCTGCTGCTGCTGCCCTGCATCCTCTTCTCAAGCAGCTGTCTGTGTCCAGCTCACACGACCAACATGTCGTGTCGTGTCGTGAACTTTTGTCAGCATATCTGGAGTGCAAGAAAAGATGACATTCTGGGATGAAGCCCCAGGCTGGAGCTTTGTCCACACTTCAGGTTGTTGATTCCTTTGTTATAAATACAGTGTCAAATTGCCTGCTTGCTTTATTCACATCAGGATTTTATCATAAGTTTGTGGTGGGGGTGGGGGCATCTTGGTTTTGTTGGTGGGTTTGTTTGTGTTGCTTTTTTCTTATTTGGAGATGAAAGACGTTTTAAAGATGGCTCACTGGCTGTCCAACAATTTGAAGTCATGTACCAGTGTAGTCCTGTTTTTCTGTGACTTTGTTCCAAACACACACACACACACACGCGCGTGCGCGCACACACACACACACACACACACTTCTTTCTTCCTTTGTGGTAGCTCCAGTTTTCACATGCATGCATCCACACATGAACAGACTTCAAAGGGACTTTCTTAGCTTTCTTTGCCTCTGCATTTTAAATTTTTATTTTTTATTCTTTTGTATCGAGGATAATGGAATAAGCACTCATGTGCTTTTTTATATTCAGTCCCCGTGTGTATGCGGTTTTGTAAATTTTGTCATATGTTTCCAGCTACTTAGAAGAAGAAGAAAAAAAAGAGAAATGGATTCTAGCTGAAGGAAATATATGTTGTTGAAAGCAGTGAAGAAAAATTTATGGAATAGCAATGAAGAAACTGAGCGCAGCCAAAAGAGGTCCGAGTCCTTGGCTCTCAGAGTGTGGACTTTGTGTGTGTGTGTGTGTGTGTGTGTGTTTTGTCATTTCCAGCTTTGGTGGTGGTGAGGGTTTTCATATTCTAGGGCACAATGTTGGGTGCACAAGTTCAGTACTTATGTTTTCCTTTTTTTGAGTGTGTGGAAAATAGATCATGCAGAATTTCAAACATTCATAGAGGAATTAAAGATGAAGAAGGTGAAATTTTTGTTGAAAGGAAAGCCTGATTGTTGTATGTGGTCTGGATTTTTTTTTTAAAGTGTGTGCGTGGATCACATATTCTCCTTTTGATCAAAGCACCAAAAAATTCTTGTCCATTTTTGCTTTAGTTTTAAAAAAGAGAAAGAAAAGACACATGTATGCACGCACACACACACAGACACACAAAAGCTTGGGGTTTTTTGTTTATTAGAAAATGATCTTTGCCTTTCTTGTTTTGACTTTAAAAAAACACAACCCCAAACCAAATATAAGGCTCTGAAAACCCTTTTAAAACAACCAAACGAAACAACCCCCTCCCCCCCCCCAAAAAAAAAAAAAAGGAAAAAAAAGACTATCCTGCTTTTTAATCGATTTTGTTTTTAATTCCTGTGTTATTGTTTGAGGCAAGGCCATGGCTACAGGTGGTCAGCCTGCTGGTCATGATCAAGGCAGTGCAGTGCTGCTGGGGATAGAGAGGCAGGGCATGCAGGCAGACTACTGCTGGTCATGATCAAGGCAGTGCAGTGCTGCTGGGGATAGAGAGGCAGGGCATGCAGGCAGACTACTGCTGGTCATGATCAAGGCAGTGCAGTGCTGCTGGGGATAGAGAGGCAGGCATGCAGGCAGACTACTGCTGGTCATGATCAAGGCAGTGCAGTGCTGCTGGGGATAGAGAGGCAGGGCATGCAGGCAGACTACTGCTGCTGTCCTCATCGTGATCATAGCTATGGCCCAGCAGAGATTTCTGACTTAATGGATTGCATGCACACTGTGAGTGTCTTGCCATTCATATATAATACACACCAAGTGCTCAGCAAGTTAGAATATGAATTGTCACATTGTGTCTGTGTGTGTGTCTGTATAGTTCCAGATTCAAGACAACTTTATTATCCCGTAAAGAGAAAGAGACATATATGTGTATATGTGTGTTTGAATTGGCCTCACAAACATACACATCAACACAGTTGTGCATGTGTTGATCAAAAGAATAAGATATATATATATCAGCACAGTGGATTTGAATTGAGCCTGGTAGGTGGGAATTTCACATACATTTCTGTCAGCTTAGAAATCAGTGCGTATCTTAGCAGATCCATGTTATCAGTTTTGTATGTTATCTTTTCCCCATAACAAAGCACAGGTTATCTTGTCCCATCATGGTCTATTATTATTGTTATTGGGTTTTTTCTTTCTTAAATTATTGCTTTGCAGGAGTTAAAGTGTACATATAAGCAGTTTGTTAACTCCAGCTGTATTGAATTGTGCCATTGTGTCTTGTTAGGAGTGTTTGTTTGTTAGAAGGAAAAATAGGACGTGTGATGTAGGAAATGCGCTGGAATGCTTGATTGGATTGCACTGGTTAATAAACGTGGCACAATGACTCAGCAGGCTGGCTGATGTGTAGTAGACTAACACACAGCTTGTCTGTGCACAGCGATCTTAATGCGCTCTTTAGCAGGGGAGGGTAGAGCTCTTCTGATTTCAGGGCATCTTCTTAAACTTTGCATGTTGGAACTGTCTGTAAATATTGCGCTGATTCAACTCTCTGTAAATACCCTTTTTCCCCTAAATAACCCCCTATGTATTTGTTCTTTTTACAGCAGAAAATTGTATGTACAGAGATGATTGAATAGATGATTGAATAAACTTAGAAAGACAAAACACTAAACCCAATTCATTGGCGTAGAAAGAAAAAAAAAGATTGTGTGTATGTTAGCATTTTTATGCAGTCCTTTGGCAGTACTTGCACATTTTCTGTATGTTGCTGTTGCATGCTTATGAATATATACGCTGTACCTTTTTTCCTTTTTTCTTTTTCGAATTTCAATTCATCATGTTTCATCTTGCTCAAGTAATGATTATAATAGAAAGACTTTTGACATGATTTGTGACCAGGTTTTGCTGTAATGCATTTTTGTTGTTGATATGTGTGTTTGATGGAGGGGTGTGACCGATATGCAGAGAGTCTGACCATGGCTGGCTTCATACCATGAACAGTGACAGCACACTCCATTCTGTGTTTGTCAACAGACAGACATGAGCAAGTTTGGTGTGTACCACTGTGAAATTGCTGGTGTTGGTAGAAAAAAGGCATGCAACAAATTTCACCTTTTTTTTGTTTGTTGTGGGAGGAGGGGTGGGGGGAGGGTAAAACTTGATGGAAGAGTTTTCTGTCCACATTGTAGTAGGGAGAATGCTTTCAGTGTGTCATTCCTGTCACCTGTACACTGCCCTCTGATGTCGCCTCCTCTCTTTGTGATGGTTTTTCCATTCATCTGTCAGCAAAAACATCTCTCTCTTCACAACCTATCCCTTGGGGTTTAAAATGAAAACCGTTGACACAACTATAACGTATGGCCCACATATGTGCAGTTTTTAAGTGATGCAAAATCATTACTGTAGTCCTTTATAAATATATAGATCAGTGTCTTCTTCTTGCTTCTGTTACTTAATCCTGAACTGGCAGTACTGAAGTTTTAACAGGTTTGTGGGAACAGCGACTTGGTTTCTATATGCTGGTTATCATTTACATTTTTATTTTTCAGTCAGGAAGATTCCACTATGGCTTGCATATTTCTGTGAGGGCAAAAGAGAGGGTCATAAAAGAATAATAATTAAAAAACCCACCCCAATCCATACAAGTAGCAAAAAGTAATCAATACAAGGTGAGTTTTGTGACTGGTGAGCATCTGGTTTTGTACCGGTGTTCACGTCAAACTTGTGTTTAGCTAAACAAACCAGTGGATGCTGATTGGTGTCGGGCCTTCCCTGGCTTAATGCTCTGGGGGTCACCTGCAATATGCAGTCTGTCTCACCCCTCACACCTGGGAATCACTGCAAGACCGTCAGCTTAGACCTGAAGATAAATTTGTTTGTGTGGCTGTTTTCTAGTACCTCACCTTGTGGGCAGCCATACTGCGACATCAGAGGAGGACATGATTACTCTTTCTGAGGGGTTTAATTGTTAATGATGTATTTGAGGTGCTGTGACAGTGATTCTTCAGTAATCGGAGATGTATGTTTGGGCATTTTACAAGTTTTCAACATAGGGGTACAATACATGCTGAAAACAATTGCTTTATCTTGCATTGTGTACTTAATATGAAGTGCTATTATCACAGAAAATACATTAATAACTTGTTATATGGGAAAGATAAAAAGTAAAGGTGCATATATCTTATGCAAAAGTGCACACAGACTTCAAACATCATACAAAAGTGCACACAGACTTCAAACATCATGCAAAAGTGCACACAGACTTCAAACATCATGCAAAAGTGCACACAGACTTCAAACATCATGCAAAAGTGCACACAGACTTCAAACATCATGCAAAAGTGCACACAGACTTCAAACATCATGCAAAAGTGCACACAGACTTCAAACATCATACTAAAGTGCACACAGACTTCAAACATGCAAAAGTGCACACAGACTTCAAACATCATACTAAAGTGCACACAGACTTCAAACATCATACTAAAGTGCACACAGGCTTCAAACATCATACTAAAGTGCACACAGGCTTCAAACATCATACTAAAAAAGTGCACACAGGCTTCAAACATCATACTAAAAAAGTGCACACAGACTTCAAACATCATGCAAAAGTGCACACAGGCTTCAAACATCATGCAAAAGTGCACACAGGCTTCAAACATCATGCAAAAGTGCACAGAGACTTCAAACATGCAAAAGTGCACACAGGCTTCAAACATGCAAAAGTGCACACAGGCTTCAAACATCATGCAAAAGTGCACAGAGACTTCAAACATCATACTAAAGTGCACACGGGCTTCAAACATCATGCAAGAGTGCACACAGGCTTCAAACATCATGCAAAAGTGCACAGAGACTTCAAACATCATACTAAAGTGCACACGGGCTTCAAACATCATCTCTCAGTCAAACTATGCTACAGCCAGTCAAAAAGAAGAAGAAAATGTCCAAGAAGCCAAGCCCAAGCTGTTGTTACTGTTTGTTGTGATAGTGACTTACCCTGTGATGTGGCCTACCTACCTAACTGCCTTGTGGCGGCGCTGTGCTGCGCTGAGGAAACACACGCCTCTATGCATCAGGAGGACATGGCACATATTTATGCACTTTTCAACTAAATGTGTCTGATGATTAGAAAGCCTCACACACTCTTCAATATTGGCTGAACTATTGGACTTTTTTTTGTTTTGTCTTTGGTCTTGGTCTGAGTCTGGATCTAGATATTTCTGTTGAAGTGGCTAAAAGCTTGGTTGTTTCACAGTAAAGTTGGGGAGTGTCACCTTTTTTGTTGTTGAAAAGGACTGGCTGATCAGTAGCCATTTTGGGTGGCCATGTTGGATGTAGCATGGTCCCTGTGTTCAGCATGTACCTTTCAGACATTTCATGTAGTAGCAGCTTGTTTATTTCACTACGACAGGCTCAGGCCAGGCTGAAACAGTCTTTTAACGGAGTTGCTCTGTCAAAACCGTTCATCTGTCATCTTTCTGTCAATCATGGCCATAGCAAAGAGACTGAATTGCTGGTTGGTCTTCAGTTTTACATCTGTTCACAAAAAAAGTGATATTAGACAAGATATTAGACTGCTGCTGCTGTGACAGAGAGAATGGGGGTGAAGCCCTTGTACCAGTCAGTCATACTGCGTCCAAGTTGGCTGAGTTTCCAGACAGTCGGCTGTTTCCGTTTTGTTCTAGTTAGAATGAAGAAACTTGGTAGAAGAATGTGATGAAAGATATCTACTACATTAAGCTGAGCATATATTTACTGGTGGTCTGGCATTGGCTAACACATTATGCAAAGTAAACCCTCACATTGGCACACATTGAGATTCACCTTGCAGATGCACAAACCATTCTGGCCAGTAGTCTATATAATGATGACGACATGTTATGGTTGTACACTGTTTGTGTGGAGTCTAGGAAGGGGCAGGGGATGGCCACTTCCTCCTGCTGCATAACTGTCTCACTTTGAACAACAAGGGATGAATGCCTTTCCCTCTCCATTGATTTGGTTCAGTTTTACAATGTAGGCTGCTGTCTTGGTTTCCTTTTGTACATTTTCTGGCCTTTGGCATTCTCTTTCTCTTTTCTCTCTCTCTCTCTCTCTCTCTCTCTTCTCTCTCTCTCTCTCTCTCTCTCTCTCTCTCTCTGTTGTATACCTTCTCTACTAGAAATAGTTTCACAGCTTCCATAGAAGAAGTAAAGCTTAAAGGTAAAAAATGTGTGAATGATATCATGTGTACTTTGAGAAAAATTGGTAGTAATTCTCCTGATGTGTTCTTCAAGCTTTTTGATACTCAAGTTGTTCCGTTGGTTCTGTATGCATCTGAGGTGTGGGGACATAAGGCTTATCACCAGTTGAACAAAATAATCTCTATGCATGTAAAAGATTCCTGCATGTGAGAAACAAAACAGTTAATAATGTTGTATATGGTGAACTAGGCCGTTTTCCACTGTGGATTACAGCTATTATCAGATGTGTGAAATACTGGCTAAGACTCTTTAAACAACCTGAAGAGAGGTATTCAAAAAAGGCATATAGAATGTTATGGCTTTGCATGAGAAAGGCCATGTGACATGGGTAACCCACTTAAACAATATTCTTTATGATAATGGGTTTGAACAAGTCTGGCTCTTTGGATGTGGCTATGAAAAGACTTTTATGAAAGAGCCTAGACAAAGCGCTTGTCAGTGTACTAGCTTGCAATTCACAAGCATCTCTAGTAAATCTCGCCAAATTCATTTTAGCTGCATTTAAACTCGGACAGAACTTTATTGAAAATATGAGTAATTAAAAGTGAATTACCTCCAGGATTAAGATTGTTTCCATCTGCACTCAGCAGTTGTTTGTTTTGTTTGATTTTTTCTTTCAGTGAACATGTTCATGTAGTACCAGTATTGTGTTTCTTGATCATGTTATATATTATGTCAGAATAATGTTTATGTTTCCCCCCATGAAAGGGGCTGTTGGCCTGTATTCATTAAATTTCAGAGTTCAGAGTTCTCTCTCTGTTGTAAATGGAAATGCTGGTAAGAATTTTATGTAGAGGTTTTTGGTATTGTTTTGTTTTGTTGTATTATCTGTATACACTTTTTGTTGTTGGTCAGGGGTTTTTTGCTTTTTCAAAAAAAAAAAGTTAGTGTTGATGTCTTTTTCAAACTGGTAGAGACTGAGCTGTCTTAACTGACGCTTTATTTCCAATAGCGGTCATTGAATAACCACTTGAGGTGTGGTGTACATGTGTGCTTGTATTTCAACACTGAACAGAGGAACAGCTGCTATTTTGCAGAAATTGTTATACATAAGGAGTTTTCATGTCATCTTTAGCTTGTCATTTTCTATGCTTGCAAAAACTGTCACAGGTTGAGGGGAGGGGAGGGGAGGTGGGTTGTTTGGTTGTGTTTTCAGTTGTAACCCCCCAAACCTTGTTTCTTTTCTCTCAACAGTAACCGTTTACTTCGACAACGTGTAAAGAAAGGGAAAAAAGTTGCTGGGGTGTGATAAGTGGAAAGAGTGATATGGGAACTGCGGGACAAATGTGTATGCAAGATGTTCTGCCTGCTTTTGCACACAGGGTCTTGGTTTATGGTATCATCCAAGGACTATAGGAGAAGTGGAGTCAGTTCTGATGTGAACTTCAGGGTAAAATCCCCTAAACAGACACCTCCGTGGTGGCTCCATGCCAGGCTGGATGACCACGAGTGCAATGCTCTAATCTCTAGGCCATTCTGCCCCTGATTTAAAAAAAAAAAGACATATTAATTTTTAAAAAATGATAAGGTGTCTGTATCTGAAATGGATTCTGATGTTGAGCTGTACTGAAGGGAAAGTGGACATTTAATCTGCATATGAAGGAGAAAGCAGAAAAAAAAAGTATTGTGTGTGTTGTACTTGTGCTCATGCATGTACACACACCCATGCACAAGGATATGGGCACACTAGTGTTCACAGACAGCTTCACACCTATTGTACACATGTGTGAACAACTCGGGACACATGCAGACATGCGCAAGGTTTGGTAGGAAAGATGTCGGAAGATGACAGCAAGCAACTGGCCAGTGACGTAAATGTACAACCTGTTATATGTGGTGCTATTTTGTTAATTACTACCACTTCTCAAAACATGGTGGCCAATTTTTTTTCAAGGAGTCAAGCTGTTGGCTTTAAAAGCAGAATGCCGATTGTTCTGTAACAAGTTTGTGATGCTGCAACATGTGGGCTGTTTTCTGACACCAGTGCCGGGCTGTGTTGTGTTGCCTCTCTTTGCATTCAGTTGCTATTCCTACTGTTGACATAATAATGGTGGCAACTGTTCGGTGCTACTCTTTGGGAGGGTAAAAAATCAACTCCCTTTGGAATCATGGTGGAAAGGAATTACCGTTCTGTAGTCGTCAGGTGAACTATGCTTAGAAATGAAGGGTGTACATAGCTGGTCTTGTTTGTTGTTAAAACAGCAGCATACACTGTGACAATCTTGTGAGGGGAAGAGTCAGAGGGGATCTTCTTTTTGATTTTCTGCCTATAATTCTGCTGTTGTTCTCGTAGGAGCAGCAAAGCTACCAACCCCTCCACCCCCCCCTTTTTTTTTGTCTTTTAAAAAAATTATTGTGTTAACAAGTTCATGGAGTTGAAAATGAAGCTAGAAAACAGCTGTGAGTGAATGGGTCTTCTGAGCTTGGGGGGGAGTGTTGTGAGAGAGTAGGGTACTTTGATGACAGAAGTGTATGCCAGTTCAGGCAGGAGGCTGCCATGAAAAGAGTTGTGCACGACAGTGCTGAGAGGTGTTGGGGTCAGCTGTAGAAAGTGTTGGCAGTGGCTGAGGCCGGACAGACAGCCAGCCAGCCAGGTCAGGAGCTGAAGGGCCTTACTGGTGGAGACTGCTTCTTCAGGGGCTGAGCTGGCTTTTGTTTATTATAGACCCCACCCGCCACCTGTTTCCAGACTGTTAAAAATGGTCATGTGTATGATACACTGTCTATTTTTTTTAAGACCCAAGTCATACATTAGAAAGAGAGAAGTTGATAAAGAGGCATTAGAGACAGGGACCCCTCCCTCCTCCCTCCAAATCAAACAGCAGCAATTCAACAGCTATCCCCCCCCCTTCCCCACAAGTCCCACTCAACACACACTCGTGTACAAACACATCAGTAAAACACGTTACACAGGTTTGTGTTGGCGCTATGGATTACAAGTATTGGCAACGAAACCACAGACCTTTTTCCTTCACCTCAGATGTTATATATTACTTTGATAGAGAGGACAGACAGTCTTCCTTGTTCAAACAAAGGGTGGTGTCTTCATTTTGGTCATCAGAAGAAAACGAAGAAAGCACTCTTCCCGAACAACTCCACAGGTGATACACATGCACATTCCTTCACAGCTGAGCAATTGCCAGGCCGCCATGAACTCTGTATTGGAAGAATTTTTTTTTGGGGGGGGGGGATGGTAGATTTGTTTTTGTATATGTACCCCAATGTCTGATGCACAGTTTCTTCATGATGGCATGAGGTTTCCCCCATTGACAGATAATGATTACTGTGTAATGTGATGTTCCCTTTTTTGCAACTGACATTTTGAATCCTGTTCCGTTTGTGCAAAGGATGCCATTTTGATCATGCTAACATTTTGCTGCAGGGATATAGTCGTTAGGGTGTGACTTGCAATCATTGCAAAGAGTTTGGATGTTGTACAGTTTGTATTTTTGGCTTTTGTTTTTGTTGTTATGTTGCAACTTGTAGCTTAGGGTTTGTTGGTTGGTGTTCTTCACCAGAGGGGTGACAGACCTGTTAGCCTCTTGGAGCCTACAATACATCTGTGAGGAGGATCAGGGTGCAGTGCAGTGCAGTGCAGTGCAGTGCAGCAGATCCCCAAAGGAATGTGTGTGTGTGTGTGTGTGACTGTAGACATGTCTCAAGGTCTGAAGTACTGGGTTAAACCTGACTGTTTGGAAGGCACCATGTCAGGGTCTATTCCAGACACCTGAATGTAGGTATCCTGCAGCAGTCAGTGTCAGTGTACAGCCCATGCATTTTGCACATGCCACGTACTCTGGTGTGTGTTTGTGTTGCGTTGCTGTGTGGTTTGAAACGAACTCAAAAAACTGCCACCTGTTTGAGTAGCAGTTAGTTGATTCCCTTTCACATGATGGACCGGCCCGGCCGACAGGGTCAAACTGTCTTCCCTGTGGAGTGTGGGAAGAGGCTCGTGGCTGCACCGTCAGTTCCCTTCAGGTGCTAGCAGACTGCCGAAAGAAGAGACAGGATGGAGTTGCTGTTTTGCATGAATTCTGTTCTTTGGGGAAATTTGCTTGTCCCTGGTGGTGTAAGGTATTTTTGCTTGATTTTATTTTGTCACTATCCAGGGAGAAGGAGTGTTAATTGAGGCAGACCAAGTGAACTTAATATGATGCAGGGTGGGAGGGAGAAGAACAAGGTTTTATTGATAAGGGAGGTATCACTTTTCCTTGTATTTTACATTTTAGTAAAATATAGTCGCAGGAGAGGGAAAAAAATCGTTCTTTGGAAATTTCTTTTGGGTGTAAATACCTTGTGATTTTTCACAGGGAATTGTTTGGTTTTGGGAAATGATTCGCCTTTTCCCGTTAAATAAAACTCCTACATCTGTTGTCCTACCTGAATTTTGGGAACATATTAAACCAGTGAGGAAACGAATTGGATGTTATTCGGTTTTTCAATAGGAGATTTTATTGGTCTCGTTTAGGCACTACTTTAGAGCAAGTGCATAGTTAGGTTTTCATGATGATGTTGGGATTGAAATTAGGGGTTTAAATATTTGCAAGTTTGTAAAGTTAAAATAATGGGTGTATGAAGGATGATGTATAGTTGATATTTTGGTCAGGTAATTTGATTTAAATTATAAAAATTTGGTGAAAAATTTTTATTAATATGGTTTTTAATAAATTGAATTATTAGCATGGGGAATCGATTTATTAGGAATAGTTTGATTAAGTGGGTATGAAGAGTAATGAATTTTTTAATGGTTTAGGGTGGGTTATATTAGTTTTTTTTTTGTTTATTTAATTTTTGTGTTTGAGGTTTTTGTTAAAAAGTGTTGGGTGGGGAAGTGTAAATTGGTTTGGTATTGAAGGGATTGTGATTTGGGGGGATCAGCCAAGTTTTTAGATTGGGAAATTAGATTTAGGGATTAGGAGGGTTGAGGGCCCTTTCGGTTTTACTTTTTCTTTTTGTGGGGGATTTGTGTATGTGATAAAGGGAGTGTATCACTTTTTCCTTGTATATTTTGTATCCCATTTTTTAAGAAATGATAAATATATGTCAGCAT
Organism: Rapana venosa; assembly: GCA_028751875.1. Classification (NCBI taxonomy): domain Eukaryota; kingdom Metazoa; phylum Mollusca; class Gastropoda; order Neogastropoda; family Muricidae; genus Rapana; species Rapana venosa. Next base: position 3,084,101 of record CM054146.1, read on the forward strand.
GGAGATGAGGTGGAAAAAAAAGTGACCATGTCTGCTTTGGAAGAATTGAACTCTTTCCAGTGAACACCTGGCTGTACTACTTGAGAACACAGTATTGTGAATGTTCTGCTTGACTGCAGCACATTCTGTCTCTCTCTGTGTTTTTATATGTAACTTCCTTGTTCACACTCGTGTGTGGTTGCCAACACTTTTTGAATTTGATACAGAATTGACTGACGGATATGGATGTGACTGTATGCCACCATTTGGTCAGTTTTGAATGGTGTTTTAAATTAAGGGTCATCAGAAAGGAAGAACTTTTTTCCTCCCAAGCATCTTGTATTTTTAAGGATTGTTTCTATTTGATGTGAATAAGTGGCAGGGTTTGTTTGAAGTAGGTTTGTTTGATTAAATCTATTAACCCTGATTGATACTTTGAAGTGATAGATAAGTTTGTTAGACACTTTATTGTACATATTGTATTACAAGTTTGTGGTACATATTTTTACTCCATTAAACATAGTTTGAAATCAAAGTGGCTGTGTGTTTGTGTGAACTGATTGTTTATATCTCTTTTTTTCCCCTCCTGGATTGAAGTGTGAACTAGAAAATTTATGAATGATTTGCAACAATTTGATGTAGAATGACAAGCAAAATAACACAAATGTACTTTTGGAGAAAATGTATTATCAACTTATGAAATCAATAATTTATTCTGTGGCCACCGTAATGTCTGTGACATCCATGCCCCTTATTCTGGCATCATGGGTTCCATGCCCACCCCCCAGCTTTCAGAGCCACTGCACTTGCCCTCTGTGAGGGGCAGGGTAGCCTAGAGGTTAAAGCACTGTACTCACGATTCAGCTTAACATCTAACATCTGGAGTGCAGGGTGGAGTCTGCTGAGCGGTCTGTTAGAGATGTTCCCTTGGAGTTAACTGTGGTACTGACTCCACTGTCCTGAAAGCCCTTCAGATGAGACTTTGATAAACCCAGGTGACCCACATGCCGAACGTCTTGTGCACATGTTAATTAAGAGCCTAGGTCAGACAGATGATACTGGAGAGTGGTTATGACTGTTGGACTGCAGTCCCACGGGTCCTTGACAAAGTCATGGGTTCACACCTCGGCAGTGTCTAGTGAATTTAAGGTGGGGACTTTTACAATTTCCCAGGTCAACTTCAAGTGCAGACCTGTCAGTACCTTTATTCCCTTTGTATTTATGCACATGCAGAAAATCAAATATGCAAGTTAAAGATCCTGGATTCGTGACTGTGTTAGGTGGGTATTGAAAGCACAAAAATACTCAGCACACATCCCCAAAATCAGAATGCAGCTACCTTCATGGGGGGCAAAAATGGTTGCACACACCAAAATCTTAACCACTGGGGAACCTCTGAGCTCTAGCTGAGAAAAGAGAAAAAAAGACTCTTTGCCCTGTGTAAAAGAGTAGGCCAGCTATGGGTGTTGATCAGGATGGATGGAGCATACCCAGCATGCATCCTGCTGACAGAGGGCTGGACTCTGCCAGGGTCAACTTGCCAGTGATACACTGAACAAATTAGCACACTGACCCAACCACCGACTCCTGGGCTACAAAAACGCACATGCCAGTCACACACACACACAGTTATGTTACGCTGGTTCTTGCCCTCGGAGGATTTTTCTTTTCATTTTACTTACTTCTTATTAATTTTTTTAAGTAGTTCTGAAAAATAAAGTTCTAACACACATACACACACTTGCCCTGTATCTCTCTCTGAGACTCATTTTCTGTGCACGCACTCCCACTTATATATGCTGATTCATACACATTCTTTCCTCCCACTTTTCTGCCCAGGGTTGAACTGCCACCGAGACACCCGTTCAAGGCGATTTTTCCCTTTGTGTTAACACCTGTGCCAACTCCACTTCTCCAAAAGTCCTTCGGATAAGACTATAAACTGAGGCCTGTGTGCAAATGCACCCAGAACATCTTAACACACATTAAAATCAATTCTGCTTTTTGGAAGAGTAGGCCATTACATGCTGGTGAGAACTGATGAAAAATTTCCAACACA
>CM054146.1:3086638-3091638 GCA_028751875.1 Rapana venosa
AAAAAAAAAAAAAAAAAAAAGGAAAAAAAGGGGAAAGAAAAAAGGGGGGAAAGAAAAGAAAAAAGAAAAGAAGAAAAAAAAAAAGAAGAGGGGGGGAAAAATTTCACTTTTTCTCCCATAATCAATTTAAAAAAATTTAAAAAAAAACATTTAAAAAAAGGATAAATTTAAAAATAAAAGATTAGAAAAAGGCAAAAAGAAGTTAAATAAAAAAAAGAAGAAAAAGAAAAAAAAAATAAAAAAAATAGATAAAAAAATAGGGGGAAGAAAAAGGAGAGAGAGAGGAGAGAGAAAGAGAGAGAGAAGGGGAGGGGAAGAGAGGAGAGAGAGAGAGAGAGATGGGAGAAGGGAGGAGAGGAGAGAGAGAGAGGAGAGGGAGAGGGGGAAGGAGGGGGGGAGCGAGCGAGAGATCGCCTTCCCGCCCCGAAGGGGCTATAGTTGTTTTTGTTTCAGCCTGTATTTTTGTCTTATGCAAACTCCCCTTGCCCCTCCCTCCCTCACTAGCTCCTGATGGCTGTCATAGTAAGTCACCAAATGAAGACCACGTGCGCGGTGAGGGCGGTGTGACAGGGGGGGTGGCAAGTGGGGGCGGGTGGGTGGCACAGTCTGTCGGCTTGCTGACGCATGGGAATTTTAACTGTTCTTATTATGATTTTAAAAACTAAAAACAAGCAAAACTGGCGTAACCGCCGCTGCAAAAGTCCCGCACATACAGTGACGGGACGCACGACGCACGACACGCATGGACACACGCACCCCCCCAGACCACAGACGACAGAGTTATTAGGTTTGGTTATAGCCGTGATTTCGAAAGTATGACGGGCAAGATTTCAGGGGGGACCTTCCTTGAGGTTTTTAAAGCAGGGTTTGGGTTTATTGGTTTATAGATTGATTGGTTTATTGATAATTATTGGTTGTTGATAGATTTTTTGGTTGATGTGATTTTTTGATTTATGATTTGGGGATTGATTGATTTTTTGGTTGATTGGGTTTATTTTGATTGATGATCTTAGTGCCCAGGGGGACAAAGATAACTAGATGCGGCAATGTTCCCATCTGGCCCTGCCCTGTGTGGGACTGTTATCCTCACAAATGGTGTGATGCAGATACACAACCCGTGAAAAGGGAGGAAGAGAGACAGACATTTACTTTTCAAAAAAAAAAAGAAGAAGATTTAAAAAAAGTTAGAATAAAAAAAAAAAAACAACAAAAAACAACAAACAACAACAACAACAACAAAAAACAACCAAAAACAACCCAAAAACAACAAAAGGGTGCGAAGGGGAAAAAATTCCGAATAAAATAAAAGCTATGGGCAAGAGAGAGGAGGGGGGAAGGGGGGAGAGGAGAAGAGATGGGGGAAGGGGAGAGAGAGAGAAAGGGGAAGAGAGAGAGAGGCGCGTTGTGCGCGTTGGTACAGTGGATCATAAATCAAAGAAAAAAATTTGTTTTAAGGACTCAAGGGAAACAATTAATAAAAAAAAAAAAACAAGACTTAAAAATCATTTGTCAAAACAGAACAGTCACAAGGAAGGCATGCCCCCAAGCGCAACACACAGTTTTGTTTTAATAACAAAGAACCCCCCCAAAAAAAAAAGAAAAAGAAAAAAAAAAGACAACAGCCAGACCATTACAAAGAAAACAAAACAAAAAAATAACTTCAACACAACAACCCTCTTAAATCATAAATCTCTGGTCTAATCATCTTATCTATCTTTATCATCTATCTATCTATCTATCTATCTATCTATCTATCTATCTTATTATCTATCTATCTATTATCTATCTATCTATCTATCTTATCTATCTTGTCTATTATATATCTACTATATCTATCTATCTTTCTATATATCTATCTATCTGTGTGTGTGTGTGTGGGTGTGTGTGTGTGTGTGTTTGTGTGTGTGTGTGTGTTTATTTAGTTTTGCTTTACAGTTACAGACCTTATAGCTAGGAAATACAGTGAAGATATTTTGTATAGGCTAGATCCAACAATACGTGTATTTCTTTGCAAACTGAAATATACTATCAACTGGCTATACCACAAACAGCACTGGTATAAACAATCAAAATAAACCTGACAACTATCAGCTACTCTTTCCTTTGCAACATGGTGATAGTGCTAAGTGAAGCACAGCTGAAATATACTCCAGGCTACCCAGCTGCTCTCTGGAAAATGGTGGTAAGTTGGACATAAAATGTGATGGACATTTCTTTTTAACACGATAATGTTGAACATGTAGGAGTGTGTAGGTGAAATATGGGATAGTGACTTTGGTCTTTATTCCTGTCTTTAATTTCTATTAGCATTTTTTAAGCAGATAATTATGGGGAAGGGATAGCTCAGTGGTCTGAGCACTCGCTTCCCCCCAGCCAAGTTAAGCAGCGTCAGGCGTGGTTACCACTTGGATAGGTGACCGTTTGCGCGGCTTGACTTCAATACAGTCCCCCAGTTCACCAAGCTGCAAATGGGTACCTGTCCTCTTTAGGGTCAGGGAAGGTAAAGCAGCGAGGGAGAGGAGATGGGCGCCGCCCTCAATATGCTGGCCCCTAGAGAAGTGAGGTCTCTGACGCCTGGCTCCCCTACGACCTTATAGGTTATGGGTGCACCTTTACCTTTTACCTATAAACATGCTTTTTGAAGATCTTGCTGCTATGGGAGGACTTCACACTAGATGGCAGCATGTTCCAGAACATGCTACCAGAGTAGGGAAGGCCTGATTTGAATAAATCAATTCTTGGTGTGGGTTGATGAATTTTGGTTGAATCTCGGGGATTGAAATGGAAAAATTGATCTCAAAGTTGTTAAAGCATACCCGGATAGGATTCTGGGCTTGGATAATCTTTTATTTATAGATAACATTTCTTTTCAAGGAAGAAGTTCAAGTTTTGTAGAATCAGAATCAACTAAAGTGGAGGATTTTAGGAGACCTGCCTGGAGACCTTGTATGTAGTTGCTGACAAGAGGTTTGGGAGTATTTGCACTGGCAGTGTTAAGTAGTAGTTGCTGACAAGAGGTTTGGGAGTATTTGCACTGGCAGTGTTAAGTAGTGTACAACAAGAACTGATTGAAGACAAAAAATAAGCACGCAGAATCAATTTGCGAGAGTGAAAATTTAAATAGTGTTTTAATCTGAGAGAGACAACCAACCAACCAACCAAAACCAACCAACCAACCAACCAACCAACCAACCAATCAATCAATCAACCAACGAACCAACAACCAATCAACCAATCAATCAATCAAACAATCAAACAATCAATCAACCCAAACCCAAAGAACCAACAACATCAACCAACCAATCAATCAATCAATCAATCAATCAATCAAAAGAACGAACGAACCAACCAACCAACCCACCAACCAACCAATCTATCAACCAATCAATCTATCAATCAATCAACCAACCAACAATCTATCAAACAATCAATTTAAATCAAATCAATTACTCAATCAACCCAACCATCTATCAATCAATCAATCATTCCAGCCATCAACACAATCAATCCACCAATCCATCATCCATCCATCCATCCTTCCCATCCAACCAACCTTCCTTCCATCCACCCATCCATCCATCCATCCTCCATCCATCCAATCCTTCCATCCATCCATCCCTCCTTCCTTCCATCCACCATCCATCCTTCCATCCAATCCATCCTTCCATCCCTCCCGCCCTCCTCCATCCCATCCATCCACCATCCACCACCCATCCATCCATCCATCCATCCATCCATCCAACCAAATACCATCCCTCCAAATATCCTCCATACCATCCATCCATCCCCATCCATCCTTCCATCCATCATCCACATCCAAACAACCATCCACCCACCCATCCCTTAACCATCCATCCATCATCCATCCATACCATCATCCATCATCCATCCATCCACCAACCACCATCTATCCATCATCCATCCAAACAGCCATGGCACGCTGATGGCCCGCCCCTGCATCTGGAGGTGGGGGTCACCAGCATGTCCAGGGTCATGGCCAGGCGCGTGGTCCTTGTGGACGGACTCAGGGAAGTGTTGAAAGACTGTCTCCCCACAACCGTCCTGGTCAGCCAGTCCTCACACCCTGCCAGTGCATACTGACCCTCCTTCACCGTCATCGTGATATCAACTATGCAGGTTAAAGGTCCCCTGGTCGTGCGGAGGTCACGTTCAGCCCGCCCCTCCCGCAATAAATCCCTCCCTCCCTCCTTCATTCCCCCATCTTCTTCTTCCTCCTCTTCCCCATTTCATTTCATTCTTTCATTTCATTCTTTCATTTCATTCTTTCAGTTCATTCTTTTATTTCGAGATAAGGAATAAGCACTCGAGTCTTAAAAAAAAAATCTAGTCCCGTGTGAATACATTGTTGTAAATTTTGTCCAACTGTTCGCCACCGGCACACAATACTACTCTTCAAAAGCGGAACGGGTTTACATTGCGCGCAAGATTTCTCGTGCGTTCGCACACAGGGCCTCGGGTTTATAGTCTCATCCGGAGGATTTTTGAGGGGATGTGGAGTCGGCACTGATGTTAACTCCAGAGGAGAAATCCCTTGAACCGGAATCAACTCGATCAGCAATCACGAGCACATCACTCTAAACCACCACTATCCGTCTCCCGTCCTTCTCTTCCCTCCCTCCCTCCCTCCCTCAAAAGTCTCGTGGGCAAGTGCTGCACTCCAGTTTCAGGCAGCGCGTCTTGGTCACTTGAACCGGCGGAGCCCATCCCTCCGGTGCTTGTGCCTCAGGGTATGCTTCTGTTTCCGCACCCGCCAAAATGCAAGATAGGAAAATGGCGGTGTGGGTCACGTGCCCTTAGCCTGGAGCACACTGGAGAAGAAGTAGCGCCCGGCAAAGGGCGCTACTGAGAACTGGCCGAGATCATGAAACCATCCTGGAAAGAGAGAGAGAGAGATAGAGAGAGAGAGAGAGAGAGAGAGAGATAGAGAGAGAGAGAAGAGAGAGTGAGCGATAGAGAGAGTGAAGAAGAAGAGATGGGAG
>CM054146.1:3094138-3107212 GCA_028751875.1 Rapana venosa
TTTTCAATAACTTTTATTAACAAACTGTCAAGAAAGTTATTTAACAACTTATCAATAATTTATCAAGACTTTCAAGAACTTATTAACAACTTATCAACAACTTATCAAAACTTGCCAAAACTTATTAACAATTTAATACAAGAACTTACCAAGAACTTATCAAGAATTTAAATCAAGAACTAAAACAAGAACTATATTAAGAACTTGTCAAGAATAAACAAGTCCCATCAACAACTTATAAACCAACTTATCAACAACTTTTTCAAAACAACAACAATTTTTTTAAACCCCAAAATTTGAAAAAGATAGACAACATGAATTGCGACGAACTTTTGTTTGATGACATCTACTGGTTCTAGTCAAGAAGAAATAACAGATGAGAAGATCTACTGGAAGAAGGAGAAGTTGTACTCTCTTGCTGCTTGTGGTAAAACAAAGCATTACTTAGGAACAAACTAACAGATGAACGGGTGCACAGTTTATCACCACAAGACATTATTAAGTATTTTAATAGGTATGAATCTCTTCTTGAGCAAAAATGTGAAAAGCCTGGGGCCATACTGTTTATTGGTCTATATGCTAAAGCAACAAGTAGGGTCCTTTAATGGGGACTCAGAAGCGGGACTTAGCATATGACCTCTCACAAGATCCTATTTTGTCTAAACGCTGGAGACACTTGGCTGGAAATGTTTTTAAACCGTTTTGGCTCTCTGTTAGCACCAGTAGCTGCTAGTAATGATAACTTTAAAACATTAAAATTTTACCACAAGAGAAAGAGGGAGGAACAGAACACACCCCAAAAACCCCCAGAACACGGGAGAATGCCAAGAACCAAGAGCAACCCTCCCTTTCACAAGTGACATCTGAAACAAAAAAAACCTGGGAGAGTTGAAGCTGGCAAAGTAGCAGAATGAATCGACAGAAAAAACTTACAACCCAAAGCAAAAAAAAAAGATCTTATCTGGAGAAAACTTAAAAAAAACAAATCCCTATAGAAACACAGAAAAAAGACACAGCACCACCAAAACAAACCATTCAGTCTTCCTTAATATATGGTATAACGCTATGGAATTGGTAACAGCCTATAATAGGGAAGCAACAAGCAACCCACAAAACAAAACCGCAGCAAGAAAAAAAGCCAAACCACAACCCAACAGCCACAACCATTGCAAAGCAAACACCTGACAACGTTTCATTCAATATGAAATTATAGAATATAAATAAATTTTTTTATACTTATAGTAAAATATGATTTAAAAAAAAAGACTGCAGTCAATCTGGTCTACCACGCTGCCGTTTATTGGCAGTCTTATTGTGTAGGGCTATACTAATGTAGGAAAGAGTCTTCTAAAAATGAGGCCTGCTGATTTAGGAAAACTAGACTTTGAAGCAGCGCAAGCTAGTTGGGTTGTAACAGCATCCCATTGCTACAAAAGACTTCCTTGGTTAAAGCAGGGAATCATTCCAGAAAATATTAGTCCATAAATAAAAATGGCTTCTTTAGTGATGATGGTTGGTGGTGCGTAGTTAACGCACTTGCTTTTACAGGAGCAACTACTTGTTTTCTAAACTTCATACAGACAAAAGAAAGGAAAGACATGATAAGCAATAGAACAACTGAACAGAGCACAGGCAGAATACGAAAGACAAAGAATTGCTCATTTTTGACTTTATTAATGAAAAAAAATTTGTGAACAAGGACATGCTGCAAAAAACAATTTTATCTGATTTGACGGGCAATAAAAAATTACTAACATTGTACAGGGAAACAAATATCTCCTATACTAAGCCACAGCTTCGTGATTATTATCAACCCACTGAACCCAGAAGACAGGCGAGATTGCTTTTAATTGTGGTGGGCAGGGCAATAGTATATTTTTTAGCACAGAAGGTTGGTTAACCAACAGGCCCAATTTTTTTTACTTATATAAAACAATGGAGCAAACTCTCTAAGATCTAAACACACCAAAAGGGTACTGGAAGGACAGGGGCTATTAATAAAAATGAGCATTGCAGCAGGAGTAAGTTCCGAAGTAGCAAAAAGTGGCTGTCTAAACAAGCAATATGGGAGATTTTATTTACCTCACCAAACGCCATTTTAAAAGACCCTCCTTCATAAACATGAAGCCAAATGATACTCACCAAATAGACCTTTTATACTTACCCCATGACACAAACAGAAGAAAGAGGTATAATTATGCTCTTACTGTAGTGACGTAGCTTCTAGGTATAAGATCAGACCCCTTACTGAAAAGAGTGCCACGGCCCCCTGCAGTTGCTTTGCAAGAAAATCTATAGTCGGCCCACTAAAATATCCCAGACTTAAATTTAGTGTGATGATGTAAAGAGTTTAAAGGAGCATTTAATCAGTGTTTACTAAGCAAAGGAGTAGCAATAAAAAAAGGTAACCAGGCAACCACAGATCTCAAGCACTGGTTTGAAAGTTTTAACAAGCTGTTAGCAGAAAGACTGTTTGCATATCATACCACCAAAAATCATATCCCAGGCACACGAAATACAGAGTGGGTAAGAAGACTGCTCAGTTTTGAGAGCAATGAACTCTGAGATAACTAAAGCCACAGGGTTAAAACCTGTGGACGCTATCAAACATAAAACAATAAAAGCACACATCCCAACAAACCCCCTTCTAAGCAACCACTAATACCCTTTGGGAAGAAACTGAGATATCTGTATGCTCCTAGGAAAGCTGAAGCCAACGACAGTCACAACGAGCAACAGATCCCATCTGGAGCATAGACACTTTATGAAATAAAAAAAAAGTTGTGGAGATTTGGGCCTCCTATTTTTTATTTGTCATTACCTGCACCACAAGCGGGCTTTTGTTAGAGAGGACTGCAGTTTGTGCCACTAATACTGTCCCGCTTCAGTAAGGTAGGCTATACTTTCATCAGAAGTAAAAATGGGCCCGTATGGTCTCATCTAACTGGGTTTTTTGTTACACAATTTATGGGAAAAATTTGATAAATACTGAAGTGGGTTGGACACCTCCCCATCATACAAAACTCCTAGAATATTATTTAGACCTTCTTTTTTTGTACCATGATCAAGTTTTATTTCTACTTGCTCACCAAAGTCGTCTGATGTCAGCACTGTAAAAAGAGAGACGGGCATTGTACCACTACCAAGTATTTTTATAAAGAGTAAACAATCCAATTGTGAGTCTCAATCAAAAATTTTTACTCGTATATAAATGTTAAAAAAAAATTTAAATTTAAATTAATTTTCTTTGTTCTCCAGTGGCCCAAGTGCGTATGAGTCTCTGGGAAAAAATAATTCGTTTTTTTATCCTGCATCAATGTCTTTTTTCTAACCACAGTTGTGTTGATTTGGTGCAGGTTGACAGACTTTGGGTTTCATGATGAAATACTCTACCTTCAAAAGAGAGCCTCTTTTTAGTTATCATGACTGATGCTTGTTTTGACCACCTGTTTGCCAAAAACCTTTTGCCTTTTTTATAACACCTGTTCTGGCTTGCATCGCTAATTACTTACATTACTTGGGGGGGCCCTCAGCCCAAACATATTTTCTTTGTTATTAGTTTGGCCGTTCTTCTACAATCCTTCATCCTTTACCAATAAACTTTTTTATTTGTTTTACTGATGAATGGCAAGGGGGGGGGACTGGGTTCTTTTGGGGATAATCACAGGTGTTCATAACCAATGGGGGGGGGGACTCTGATCCCGGCGCTTACGTCCTCTACAAGGTCTTTTGTTTATATCATCCTTTTCTGTGGGTATTGGTCTTAGGATGAGAGTCTTGTTGGTCTGTGTACAAGACCCTTACAGGCCGGATTGGTTTAGGTCCTTTTGAAGTAAATTCATTACAAGGAAAACTCCCAGCATCAAAACAGAGGCTTTTGGGGGGGACAGGCTCAGGCACCAACTCAAAATCCCCAATGTTTTACTGGTTTGGTCTAGTTTTTAACCTGCAACTTCTTCAATCATGAATGCCATTAAGGGAGGGGGTGGGGACTGTATGTAAAATTGGGCCTGTTATATTGAATATGCTTGGCTTTTGATGTTAGCTTTATTTTGGCTTTCGTTTTTTCTTTTTGTTTGGGGGGGGGACTTGTTAAGGTTCTGGGAACATCCTTTTTCTTTTGGTGTGGGTTCTCCAATGTTTTTACCAAAGCATGAGTATTTGTTTCATTTTGAGCTTGGAAGTAATCCTTTTTTCTGATTGGAAATCGGTTGGGCCTTTCGTTTCTCTGATCAGTGTATCTTCTTGATGTATGGTTTCATTTTGGAAAATTGCTCTGGTCAAAAAACAACCATGATACGCGATGGAAAAACAGCCCGTAAAAGTAAAAAACCCATTGCCTAGGTAGGAATAAAAAAAACTGTAGCAAGTCTGTAGTTGGGACAACAACTTGTCCTTGTCATTTATAGGTTTTTTGGTTACAGCTTTTTGGCCGGTTTCTTTTGGGGTGATGTTTTAAGCCTGTCTTGGCAAGCCATTTGGGTTAGCCATTGTGCACATTCATTTGTAGGTTTCATTGGGGGATAAGGGACTTAAAATCTTACTTTTCTAAAGTCCAGCCCTAGTGCATTGGATAATCAGGCCTCCAATTTGTGGGGACACGCTTTTTAGAACCTTCATCAACAAGCACAAAGGGGACCATTTAAAAACAACTGAAGTTTCTTAGTGGGTAATTGAGTGACTGGACACATCCCGCCCATTCCAGACAGGATTGTTTGCGTTTCCAAGGACATGATGTAAGTTAGAAAGGCTTTGCTAGGGATTTTCATAGGTCTTCTAAATATTTTGTTGGTTTGGCCTGTACCAAGTAATTGTGGCGATGTTTCATTTACTGAGGCCACCAACGGCCAGGGGGGGGGGGGGGGTGACCTATACTTCAATTCTTTTGGAAGGCCTTTGGGCTGCAGAGGTCAGGGAACAAACCAAAAATCAATCTGCACCCCAGTAAACTTTTCAAAGAAAAGCAAGCCAAGGGTGGAACCATTGTTCTGGTGCTTGTAGATTATAAGAGGTGATGGGTCTAGGGTTCCCATAAATGTTTTCAATTTCGGTCTTTTCTGGTAGTTCTCCCAAAAAAAGGACCATCAGCAAAGCAAAACATTGCCATCCAGGGGCCAAAAAGTAAAAGTAGGATTAATTTGATTCATTTTGGTAATCGGGCCCATTGTCCGACCAACTGCATCTTTTTTTGCCCCATGCCAAATGAGGCAGGGTTTTTAGTCCAATTTTCACTGGGATTCCCCCTTTTCCGTTATTTTCTTAAAAAGCTTTTTTTGGGGGCACTTTTTTCCCTTAAAAAAGGGTTTTCCCATAGTTCCATGTACTCATAAGATTAACCCTTTTTTCAAAGGCTTTTTTGGGTGCCCTGAATTTATTTTTTTTTTGTAATTGGGGGAAAAGTACTAAAAGGGGATGAAGACGGGAAACCCCCTAGAAAGATTCCCACATTCCAGGATGTTGTTGACCCAGGAATTTTTTCAGAAAAAGGATTTTTTTAGTGTAAAATTTTGGGGTTACTTTTTCTGTGGACTGGGCAATGCAGTAAGGCCCTTATACTCAATCAGTTACGGGCCTGCATAAATTTAGGGTATGTGGGGCATCCAAAAACCTTCTAAGATTTGTGGGGAAGAAGACTGGGCCATTTTTCCCCCCCAAACCTTTTTTTGGGATTTCTTTTTTTTTTTGAAAATTTTTTACCTTTTACTTTTGTGCTGCTCCAACGAAAATTACCACGTTGGGTCCTTTGGTTCTCCTTGATCTTTGGAGTGTTTGTTTGCCAACCTTGGGGGGAAAAAATTTTTCACAAATTTCCCAAACAATGTGTGGAGGGCCCATACTGGTCGGGTCCCCTTTACTGTCTTTAATAAATTCTTGAAAATTTTAGCTGTTGAGAAAATTTTTTTATTTCCTTTTCCCATGTGTTTTCAAGAAAAAACTTTGCTTGCGCCCCCCTGGTCCCTGTTAAAAAATGGGGTTTCTGTTTTTTGAATTTTCCCCCATCAGACTAAACTAATAATAAAGACAAAAAGGAAATTGTTGATATTAAAAAGCCTGTTTTTTTTTAAAGGAATTTTTTTTCGGTGGTTGGGGCCTTGGTATTGGTTAACAATGATTGGGGAACCCAAAAGTAAACCCATCCCTTTCAAATATGGCCCCCTTTTTTGCAATTTTATTTATATTCTTGAAGTACATTTTTTTGGTTTCCTTTTCGGTTTTTTTTTTTTGGTTTTTGTTTTTGGGTTTTTTTTTTTTTTTTTTTTTTTTTTTTGGCGGGTTTTTTGGGTGGGGGGTTTTTTTTTTTTTTTCTTTTTTTATTTTTTTGTTTTTTTTTTGGGGTTTTTTTTTTTGTATTCCCCGCTTTCAAAATTGGTGTTTCAAGACATAACTTAGCTGCCGTCCTGGGTCCTTGATACAAAGTTGGTTTCTGTTGTCCTCCGTCCAGAATTCAAACCCAACCATAAAATGCAAAGGAAAACAAAGACTTTGATGATACTGAGCCAGTGGTAAGTTTTTTAGGTAAAGAATGTTTCCGGATTGCTGGGCCCACCTTGGTATTGGTTACAATGATAGACTCGAAGTCAGCCCATACACTAACATAAGGGAAACCTCTTTATGCATCATTAAATATATTTCTTTGAAGTACACCTTTGCCATTGTTCCTGGGCTTGGTGTTACAAGTTCAGTGAATGGCTTCAACCTCGCTCTTACAATGTAAAATTCAGGGTTGTTTATGTCCCCTGGTCGCCTTTGTAAAGATGGTAAAAGAACCAAGCCCATCGGCCCCTGGCCAAACTCCTTTTTTCTATGTTTATGGTTTTTGTAAGCCTGTGCAACAAGTCTAAACTCAATTGGTTTTTCCTAATGAAGTGTAAAGTTGGGGTGGGAATAGAAACCGTGGCACCGCCACCCGTGGGGAAAAATATGCCCTATCGTTAATGCTGAATTAATAAAAGATCAACATGGTTCTTAATCCAGGATTACCTATTGTGGGAGGAACTTTTTTGAGATCCTAAGTGGTCCTTTAGCCCCCACAACCCACCAGCAATCCATCCCGATCCCAAGTATGTAAACACTATTAACCCTGATTTGGGGTGGGGATTTTTTTAAATATTCCTCCCAAAGAGATCAATACTCTTAACAGCCACAGGAAAGTCCCCCAATGCCCTGTGAAGTTTAAGCTTGATGCAAAAATGATTTCCAATGATAGTATTTTGAAACTCCACTTTCCTTTCATTCTTAGTTTACATGGAAAAAATAAACTTAAGCCCAGCCACAACCAACATAAAAACAATTTATCCAATCATCTTTGTTCTGTAAAATGGTTTTTCCAGCACGCACTCTTAGCCAACTATTTCTTGTGACCATGTGAATGTTAAAAACTTCCTACCAACAATTGGGTGGAAACTTTTGGTTTTGCTTTAACAGCTATTTTAAAGAACCTTAACCAACTTGGGTTCCCAGCCGGATTCCCCTCATTCTTTGCTGTTGTTCTGCTGCAAAAATTACTCCAAAGTTTGCCCCATCATCTCCATCTGCCCATCTGTGTTGATGCTTTCTATCAAAGGGAGTTTTCAGTTGCTTTGATTTGTTGGTTTTTGTTGAATACTGAAACAGTTTAGTTCCCCTCTTCTTTGTTAATTGGCTTGTGTTTTTTTGTATCGAATTTCATCAGCAAACCAACAGTAACCTTTACTGGTGGTTCGATTGTTATCCTTGTCCCTGGTAATTGTGCCGGATTGGCATCTTGAATGCCCTCCACTGTGGGTTTACATTTTGCGTTTGTGGTAACCCTCCAGCTCAGTTTGTCTGGAAACCCTTTGTCCCATACTGAGCCTCAACCTAAAATCTCTAACTCCATAGTAGTAAAAAAAAAAAAATAATTAAATTAATATAAATTGCTTTCTTGTTTTTTTTTTTTTATTTTGTTGTTTGGCTTACGGTAATGAAAGCAGTGAAAATCTACCCACAGGTAAAAAACCTTTAAGCTCCCTTAATAAGAAGTACACCAGAGCTTGAAAGTATTGGTCCAAGGGCCCCAAACAGAATACCCTTTTATTTTATTATTCCTTTTTAATTTGAGTACAAAATGTCCCCACAGGAATTAGCCTTTTTTTGTGTATTTTATTTGGTTTCCTGTGAGGTACGAACTTTTAGACGCTTGTAGTCATCGAGTCCATCCCCTGAAAAGAACCGCTGAACTCCTCTTCCTGGATATTGTGGAATCTGGTTAGAGCTTTGCTAATCATGGAGTTCCTGAATGAAGCTTTTAGCCATTGGCTAATGGGTCAAGGGCCAACCAATAGCATCCCAAGTTTTTTTTCTAGTTTATTTACGCACAAACCATCTTCGAAAAAAGAAAAACCTGAATGTGACAAATGAAACAAGGCCCTTCCCTGCTTGTTATTTGAAACAGAAGCCCCAAATGCTATTGGATGCAAGGAGCCAAGCAATTCCAGTAAAGGCCCAAGAAGCAATGCCTGAATCCCTGCCCCTGCTTGCTGTAGACAAGAAGAGTTAGCTGTAAACCTGTAAGTAATAAGAGCTCCAAACAACAGTAAATGCTGATTTGTCAAACCTACGCCTGCATTTTGTATCTTTTGTCTAGTTGTTTTTGCCTCCACTTTTCCCCAAATTTCATGCCGCACTCTGTGTAATGTTATGTCCAAACGAAAAGGGTTATTAGCAATTATCATTAAGAAGGATTTTTCCAGGAATATCGGTGCAACTAGGGAAACTTTATGATATTTAGCGGACGTCATCTTCCCCTTCCTTATACTGTTTTTAAAAAAAAACGTGTGTGTGTAAATTTATTATTGGTATTTCCAATTCCTGTAAGACCTTGTTAATTGATTGGTCCGGAGCAGTAACAACATCCTTTGTGTAATAAGAACGCCCCCCCCCCCCCCCCCAACAAGGTCCCAATGGTGGTTGTAAAAGATTGAGGGTTTGCTAATTGTTGTCAGCTGTGGGTGGGGTCTAGAGCAAGGTTTGAACCTTGTATTACTGGAAATGTTCCCTTCAATGTCCAATTGTCCCCCCGCCCACCCGTGTCCGAATAGCAATAGCAAACTGTGGCAGGGGCCCATCGCACGATCGAGGGTCTTTCCCAGTTAAATAGTAAAAAACCCCCATCCAAGGAACAAGACAAAAGAAAGCTCTATCCTTCCACTTTTGCAACCAAACAAAACACCAAATTGTGTACTTGGATTTCAACCAGAGGAAAGTTATGGGAAAAGGGGAACATCGTAAAGCAAAGTGGTTTTGATTTGGGTTTTTTTAGTCCCCACTTGAAGTCCACCCCCCCCTTTTCTATAAAGCAAAGTAACGTGGGTCCCTTATTTCGGTTAATGCATTAATCTTTACGTTACATTTCTGGCCCTGGCTGAATGAAAAGGCTAAGTGCCACTAAGTTTACTGTCCCCCAGCCAAATATTATGGCCTTTTACGGAAAAGTTTTTCGGTCGGGTTCAATAGAGAGGTGGGTATGGAACTAATATACACCCCCTCAAACTTGATCTGCCAGTCTATGGCCTTGGTTTTGATGTGCCATTTTTAATTAGCCTTTAAAAAAAATGTTAACATTGTAAGTTAAAATCATCTATCTGCCTAATGCTTCCAGCTCAACATTAAACGGGTGCAACTGGTTCCAAAGTTTTTTAGGCAAACCGAGAGGTTTTTTCCCCCTTAAGCTTTCTTTCTATTGCCCTTTGTACAACGCCTTGTAGTAACCATCCAGTTTTGTATAACCTCCAAAAATCATAAACCTTCACCAATTCTCCCCCATTCCCTTCTCAAACTCTTTGTACATCAACCAAGATCCTTTAAGCTCAATAAGGTTATTTGGCCATGTTTCCAAGGGGATGCCTCTTTTATTACAGGAAACCGCGTGACAATGGTTATGGTTATGTATATTAGTAAATTATATTATTTTAATTTCTAATGTAAATAAAGTAAATTTTTACAGTCCCAAACTGTTTATTCTTTATTGTAGTTAATGGTCCACCCACCTTTTTTGGATTTGGTTTATACAGAGTGGTTTTCTTCATGGAAAGCCCTTCATCTAGCTCTTATGAATTTTTGAAGTGGTAGTAAAGGCTATTGGTGCCGTTATTTTTCACAGTACATTTGCTCTTCCCTTGGGTTGGAAGGATTCTCAGTAGATTCAAAGGGGAGGAAAAGGAAGCCTTCGTCCACCACCTTGGTTTAGTGGTGACACACTTAAGCTGAGACCAAGTTGTACAACAAAGCAAAGAGTTTTTTACTTGCCAAGGATCCCAAATGGGTCCTTTTCCACCGACATCGGTTTGTTGTCCCCCCTTTCGCCCCAAACATCATCAAATACCAAAACAGGAAATGTGGACTTGTCCCAAAACTCCCACAGCCAAATGTATGCATTGATTTGATCCCTAATCAATTATTCTTTTTGGCGTTTAAGTGAAGGGGGTGGGCCTGTAAAGTGACCATCTTTAGACCCACTAAGCTTGGGGTTTTTGAGTTTTTTGCTGTGATACCACCTGGGGCGAAAAGAGCTCCCCTTTTTCCCAGTGTGCAGAAAAAATTCATAATAACTCCCTTACCCCTTTGCCACAGTAAATGTGAATTAAGCCGCTCCCTAGTATTTAGGATCGATAATTCTCAATCCGTTGTTGCGAGGGCTTGGAGCGGGTTGTGTGAAGGGATAAAAGGTCCCGCTGTGGGAGGCGGGGGCGGGAGCGGGTAGGGGGGGGGGGGAGGGGGGGGGGGGGGGGGGGTTGTTTAAAGAAGACCCTACATGGCAGAGCAAACCCAATTATGGTGTTTTGAACCCAAGCGGTTTGTTCAATAGGAAAAAAATGGCAAGGATATTAATCAGGATACACCTGAACCTTGGAATTGTTTTGGTTTTTAGTGGGGTTTAATAAAAACATTTTTATAATATCCTACTTTAAAGAAAATAATCATGTTAAAAATAATAATAAGGATGCAAATTAAACAAGGACTTGGGACCTCACCATAACCCGAAGAACTATTAACTTTTTAATAAGCCTTTAGAATTTGCTGTGGTTCAGAGACCATTGGATCTTTCGAAAAGTAAAAAGTTTTTCCAGACCCACTGAAAGTCCCCCATACTTTAAAAACCCCACCAATTTAAGGAAATGATTGCCCCACTGCCCCCAACAAGCATGGTTTTTGTCTAATCCATACAGTATTTTTACCAAAACCACTTAAACTTTGGCTATCCACACCCCGTGCAACCCTAAACGGGCTGTGTGGTGGTCCATATGCCTGGAACCCACATGAAAACACCCATCCCAAACCATTTTAGTAAAAGTCTTGTTGTTCGATCAGTTTTTCAATGTGGGTAAAACTATCAGTTTCCAGGCCCCGTGGTGTTCTCAGAGGTTTACAGGTGTCCCACTGCCTAACTGAAAGTAAACTTCAATCCCTTGTAATAGTTAGATACTAAACATGAAAAGCAAGATGTATAGGTTTTGTGCAATGAGTTTTTAATATGAATTCTAGGAACTGTAATTCAGACAGAACCAGGAACCAGAAATCATGGTTATGGGGAAACTTTTAGTAATTGGGGTTGGGGGTGAGCACAGGAATAGTTATAACTATGACTGGTGGCCTCCCATATCACATCTTTCTCGCATCAGGCCCACGTCCCCCCCCCTATACACCATAAGGTCTTTCAGTAGAAGCAAGAGCAAATGGCACATAGCATGGACGACCCTTGTATCTTCTTGATAAGAGTGAAGGGTTAAACAGGAAAAATTAGGAGTTTTAAGGGGGCCCTTTTTTAAAAAAACTTTGGGGTTGGTTTTTTGCTGGTTGCAAAAACCAAAAAGGGGGGGAAAAAAAGTATAAAATTTGGAAATTTTTTTTGGGCCCCAAAAAAGCATTTTCAAAAGCAAAATTTTTAAAGGGGAAAAAAAATTTAACTCCTTTTTTTTTTTTTTTAATTAAAAACATTATCAAAAGTGTTTTTCACTAGGGGCACGGGTCAAAAGGTAATTTTTTGCTATAGGGGATTTTTGGGTTTTTTTCCTTCCCCAACATGCAGTTAAAAAAAATGGGGAAAAAAAAAATTTTTAAAAATACAAAAAAAAAAAAATTTTTTTTTTGTGGGAAAGGGGCATTTGGAAAAAAAAAAATAAAAAAAAAAAAAAAAAAAAAAATTTTTAAACCCTTTCAGGGTTTTGTGTAAAAAAAGGGGGCCCAAAAAAAAAAAAAGGGGGGAAAAAAAACCAAAAAAAAGGAAACAAAAAAAAAAAAAAAAATTAAAAATTTTTTCCCGGGGGGAAAAGCACTTTTGGGGACGAAAGTGCTTTTAAAAAAACAGGTTAAACTGGTTTTAAGGAAAGGCCTTGGCTTTAAATTTTTTTTTTAGAAAAAAAAAAAAAAACCCCAACAAAAAAAAAAAAAAACCCGAAACCCCCCCTTTTAAAATTTTTTGCATAAAATCCCAAAAAACTTTTCCTGCTTTTTTGATAAAACCCCAAATAAAAAAAAACAGACCCGATTTAACCGGGAAAAAGAGCGCCCCGCCAAACTTTGAAAGCCTAATTTTTTTTTAAAAATTTCAGAAGTTGGGGCCCCGAGTTTTTTTTTTCCTAAACCCAGGTGGGCCTTTGGGGCGGAAAGGTGGGGTGGGGTTTGGTTGGGTGGTGGGGCGGGAAGTGTGTTTTTCCGTGGGGGCCTTAAAACCCCAAAGTTGCTAAATAGGGGAATTTTAAAAAACTGTAAATTTATCGAAAAAATTTTTTTTTTCCCTGCTGGGAAAAAAAACAGTGTACCGGATTTTCCTTTCCCCCCCAAAATTTTTTTTTCAAAGAATTCTTAATTGTTTTTTTTTTTATTTGCAACCCGAGATTTGTTTTTTTTGTTTTTATTGGGTTTAAGGTTTTTAATCTTGTTTTTGGGGGTTTTCATTTAAAAAATTTTTTTTTGGGGAGCGTGTGTTTTTTTTTCTTTTTACTTTCCGGGGTAAAAGGTTTGGGAAAATTTTGGTTGCTTCTCCCTTTTTCTTTTTAAATGGTTTTTTTTCCATTCATAACTTTTTGCTAAAATTTATTTATCAGTTCCCCTCTT
>CM054146.1:3107712-3137712 GCA_028751875.1 Rapana venosa
ACACAATGAAACACCACACTATTCAGCACAGCACAGCACAGCACAGCACAGCACAGCACAGCACAGCACAGCACACTATGAACACACATTTACAGCACAGCACAGCACAACACAACACAGCACACTATGAAACACCACACTATTACACCCACGCACGCACAGCCCAGCAAAAACACAACACAGCACACTATGAAACACCACACTATTACAGCACAGCACAGCACAGCACAACACAACACAGCACACTATGAAACACCACACTATTACAGCACAGCACAGCACAACACAGCAAAAAACACAGCACAGCACAGCACAACACATCATAGCACAGCACAACAAAACCCACAACACAGCAAAGCACAGCACAGCATAACACAGCACAGCACAACACAACATAAAACAACACAACGCAACATAAAACAACACAGCACAACACAACACAGCACACACAACACAGCACAACACAGCACAGCACAACAGCACATCACAGCACAACACAGCACAGCACAACACAACACAGCACAACACAACACAGCACAACCACAGCACAACACAACACAGCACAACACAACAAAAACACAGAACAGCACAACACAGAACAGCACAACACAGCACAGCACAACACAGCACAGCACAACACAACACAGCACAAACATCACAACACAGCACAACACAACACAACACAGCACAACACAGCACAGCACAACACAACACAGCACAACACAGCACAACACAGCAAAACACAACACAAAACACAGCCAACAACAGCACAACACAACACAGCACAACACAGCACAGCACAACACAACACAGCACAACACAGCACAGCAAAACCCACAGCACAACACAGCACAACACAGCACAACACAACACAACACAGCACAACACAGCACAGCACAACACAACACACGGACAGTGACGGGGAGAGCGGTTCACCTAGGCAGCAAGCTCCCCAGTGGTGAACTTTGAACTCTAGCACGGGAAAAAAAAGCAAAGCAAAACAAAGACAGACAGCGGCCCCAAATTTGGGCAATACCGCTACCTTAACGAGGGGCCACCACAGGCCACACCTCACAGGGGTCAACCTCAGAGGTCCAGCCGAGGAACAAGCCGCCCCCCCCCCCCCCCCCACCAACCCCCCGAAAAAAACCCCCCAAACCCTACAACAAACACACACACCCCAAAACCAAAACCCAAAACAAACAACAAAAACCAACCCACCAACCCACTAACCAAACAACCACCAACCTGATTATGCTACCAAAGAATGCAGACTGGAACCATATTTAATAAACAAGAAAACGAAACCCATAAGAAGACGTATTGTAAATTCGCACAAGCTCTCACAATTTTATAGAGAAAGGGAGGCACCAAAATATATCCAGAGAGGACAGAAAATGTAGATATTGTAACAAATAGAAGATGAATTTCATTTACTCGATGAATGTATTTTATATGATGAACCAGAAATAATTTGTTATTAAAATTCAAAACGAAGCAAACCGTGTACTAAATTAACGACTAATCCAGCTGTATATATCAAGCGATACATCAGATAGTGTAGAGTTTTTTTGAAAAAAGAAAAAAAGAAGTAAAATGCAACTGTTTTAGTGTACATCATTTTTAGCCAAAATAATAATTTTAAATTGAGTTTTGTTGGGAAAATAGGTCTACATGATTTAAAGGGAATAAAATATCTGAATCAATCTGAATCACACACAAACAAACAACACACACACACACACACAACACACACAACACACAGACACAACCCCCAACACAACACAAAACAACACCACACACACAACCACCACACACACACCACAACCTACAGACGAAGAGAGAGAGAACTCAACCCGGGAAAAAAAACCCCCCTAGTGACTCAATTTAATTTACTTCCTTGATTTAAGCGATGCCCAAGGGTCGAAAATCTTTCAACTAAGCGTTAGGGGGACATTGGGGGAACACTGCCCACTACTAAGAACTTAGAAATGATAATAAAAATAATAATATAATAATAAAATAATAATAATAATAAAAATAAAAAATAAAATAATAGTGAAAAAAATAAAATAAAAATCATCACATCATCATCATCATCAACCCGTGACCTTGGCGGCGGGTGAGACACAAAGACGATCCGTGGTTCCCCCTCCATCCATTCCCTTCTTGGGCAGGGGGATGTGAGTGATTGTGTCCATTCTGTTTGGGCCCCTGTTTTGTCTCCCAAATCTTCGACAGATAGCTTAAATTGTGATGACTGTTTTCGCCCCATGCTTTGGGAGCTCTGTGGGATTTTGTTCTCCTGGGATTTCCTATGGGAAGCTGCGGGTTGCTTCTTCCCCTTTTTCCCTCTAAAGGAATGGCGGGGTGCTCTTTATGTTGCTGCTTTCTCTTCTATTTGCTCTTTAGGTTGGATTGGGTATTGTCAGTTTTTGACAATACTCAGACCACCTGTTCAATGCAGTGGTTTCTGTGGGAGGGTTTTCCGGAGGTCTTCAATGACTGTATTTGGTTTTTAAGTGGTTTTTTGGAGTTTCTTTTAGGGGGTCGTATGCCTTTTTATGTTGCCCCTTTCATCTTTTTCGATCTCATCACTTGTGACTGATCCATTTTCCTTGCCTTTAAATTGCTTTTTACAAGATTTTTGGCCCTCCGGTATTTTTTAGGGGGGAAGACCGGTTGGTTTCAGTGCTTTCTTGTAGCAGGGTCCAAATGTCATTGTATCCATGGGGGGTTTTTCCTTGACGCCGAGTTCCTTTCCCCTGCTGTTTTCGGACTGCCTCATTAAAATTTTTGGGGGGTCTTGATGTCATTGTCCAGGAGGGTTAATGCCCCCTCCCCAACTTATTAAAACTCCTCCTTTGATCTTTCGTTGCCATCAAATTTTTCTTTTTACCGTTTTTTTTTCTTCCTTTTTTTAAACCCCCCCAAATTTCCCTCCTATTCACTATATTTTTTTCTTTCTTTAGTGGTTTAAGGGTTTTAAAAAAAAATTTTTGGTTTGAATTTGCCGTTTTGGGCCATGCCAGGTTGTCCCCCTTGACTGTTTTGGGATTATATATTGATTATTATCACTGAAATACAACACACCACACACCGCTTCTGTCTCTGTCTCTCTCTCTCTCACTCTTTATCGTCTCGCTTATAGTCATAGTATAATCCTAATGAAGGATTCATATTTTTATAATTTCAATACTGGTATTGACATGCCTCTGTACTTAAGTTTTTAATGAGTGCCCTATTTCAATATCCTAATAATTATTGTACAGATGTTACCCTTCCCACAATGTGTAGAAGTTTATCTTTTATGATTTTATTAAGTTTGGTTGTGTTATTTTATCTTGGGCTTTTGTTGTTGCTCCTGTTTCTTGTTTGTTGTTGTTTGCTGTTTTTCTCTTTTTACATCTTTTGTTGGTTTGTTTTTTTCCTTCCTCTTTTGTTTGTTTTGTTTGTTTTTTGGTTAGGGTTTTTTGGGTGGGGGTATTCTTAGGATCTTCTTTTAATTGCTTGCTTTGGATGGGGGGGGGGGGGGGGGGGGGTTTTGTGTTGGGGGGGAGCGTTTTGAAAAGGGTATTTCCCGATTGTTTTTATTGCGAGACTTATAAGTATTGGGTTATTATTATTAAGATGTATCCCAACGGCGGGACTGATGAACAAAGCACATGTGTGCTTATTCATTATCATTCGAAATAAAAAATTTGTCATTGTCTTTGTCTCTCTCTCTCACAAAACACACTCACACACAGGTACTCACTTAATGCCGAGCACATGCGGCACCACATACAAGAGATAGAGAGAGAGAGAGAGAGAGAGAGAGAGAGAAGAGAGAGAGAGAGAGAGAGAGAGGGGAGAGAAGAGAGATAGAGAGGGAGAGAGAGAAGAGACAACAGAGAGAGATAGAAGAGAGAGACAAGAGAGAGATAGAGAGAAGAGAGACAAGAGAGAGAGAAGAGGGAGAGAGACAGAGGAGCGAGGAGCGAGAGAGAGAGAGAGAGAGAGAGAGAGAGAGAGAGAGAGAGGAGAGAGAGAGATGAGAAGAGAGCGACTACAAATCGCACTGTGCACCAGGGTTCAGGGTATAAATCTAGGGGTGGTTATCAACCGCCATCCCAGGAAATAAAGACTAAAAAAAAACCAGATCTTGATGGAATTTGCAAAAAAAAGCTTAGCTTCGCTAACATACAAACCAGACTGAGAGTTCCTCACAGGCTAAAAACTGAATATAACAGACACCCCCGGTCCTATTTTATAGTATAGCAGGGAGAAGATAGAGAGAGATAGATAGAGAGAGAGGTAGAGAGAGAGCAAGAGGAGAGAGGAGAGAGGAGAGAGAGAGAGAGATTAGAGAGAGAGAGATAGAGAGAGAGAGAGAGAAGAAGAGAGAGAAGAGAGAGATAGAGAGAAGAGAGAGCGAGAGAGAGAAAAGCGAAGAGAGAAGAAGAGAGGAGAGAGAGAGAGAGAGAGAGAGAGAGAGAGAGGAGAGAGAGAGAAGTGAGAGGGAGAGCAGCTCTGCGCTAATTTGCCTATCCATATAAATTTAAATTTTAATTTTTATTTTTTTATTTTTTTTTCCGGAAGGGCAATTCGAATAAACCCACATGCAAACAGCGCTATTAACACTGTACGATGTTATCTTACCATTCTAAGCCCTTGCCTCTCAGGAAATGGGAGGGAGGGGAGGGGGGGGGGAAGGAGGGGAGGGGGGGGGGGGGGGGGGGGAGGACTCACGAAACACAACGTACACACAGAATCTTTCTTATTACATAGAGAAATAATATATTTTTCACAACACCACACCTGTACATCTGAAGAGAGAAGAATCTCTTCTCTCTCTCGTCCTCTCTCCTCTCTCTCCTCCTCTCTCTCTCTCTCCTCTCTCCTTGTCTCTTGTTTGCCGGTCTTTTGTCTCTGTCTCTTCAGTTGTGTGTGTGTATGTGGTGTGTGTGTGTGTGTGTGTGTGTGGTGTGGTATGTGTACGTGTGTGTGTCACGTGTGTGGTGTGTGTGTGTGTGTGTGTGTGAGTGTGTGTGGTGTGTGTGTGGTGTGTGTGTTGTATGTGTACGGGTGTGTGAGTGTGTGTGTGTGTGTGTGAGTGTTGTGGTGTGTGTGTGTGTTGTGTGTGTGTGTGAAGTTGTGAATGTGGTGTGTGTGTATGTTGTGGTGGTGTGAGTTGTCCAATTCATTTGACGAACTTGTTCATTAGACTGTGTATCGAATACTGGGGGTATTGTTGTGTGTGTGTGTGCGGTGTGTGTGTGAGTGTGTGTGTGTGTTGTGTGTGTGTGTGGTGTGTGTGTGTGAGAGTGTTTCCTGTGTTGTTGTGTGGTGTGTGTGTGTGGTGTGTGTGTGTGAATTCATTTGACGGACTTTGTTCATTAGACTGTGTATCTAAATACAAGGTATTTGTGTGTGTGTTGTGTGAGTGTGGTGTGTGTTGTGTGTGTGTGTGAGTGTAGTTGTGTGTGTGTGTGTGTGTGTGCGTGTGTGTGTTTAAAACTACAAGTGCATCGAAGGCTAGGAACTACACACCACTCTACACTAACCTCAAAAACGCGACCCTACCTGAGCAGGTTGGGGCCCCTGCCTTGCCTTGGCCTGCTGCCTGCCTGCTGTCCTGTCTGCCTGCCTGTTCTGGCCTTCCTGCCTGCAAAAAAAACACCTTCTTCCATCCCCCTCCCCTCTCTCCCCCTCCTTCCCTCTGCTGTCTGTCTGTCTGTCACACACACAGACACCAAAGACACACACTAACGCCACCACGGCAGAAGGAACACACACACGCAGAAGACACACACCACACACACACACACACACACATCACACACACACACACACCACACACACCACACACACACACACACACACACACACTACACACACGCAGAAAGACACACCACACACACACACAACACACACACACACACACGACACACACCACACACACACACACACACACACACACACACACACCAAAGACACACCCACACACACACACGCAGAAGACACACATCACGCAGAAGACACACACACACACACACACACACACACACACAACACACACACACACACACACACACACACACACCACAACACATCACACACACACGCAGAACACACAACACACACAAACACCGCAGAAGACACACAACAGCACGCAGAAGACTACACACACCACACACACACACACACACCACACACCACACACACACACACACACACACACAACACACACACCACACACACACACACATTACTCGCAGAACACACACAACACACACACCACACGCAGAAGACACACACAAACGCAGAAGACACACACCACGACCACACACACACACTACACACACACACACACACACACACACACACACACACACACACACACACACACACACACACATACACGCAGAAGACACACACACACCACACACACACACAAAAACACAACACACACATAACAACACCCCCACACCCCCCACCCTCCCACACACCTCACATACACACACCCACCACACACACACACTTACACACACACAAACTACACACGCAGAAGACACACCACACACACACAAACACACACACACACAACACACACAGCACACACACACACACACACACACCACACACACACATACACACACACACACAACACACTACACAGACACAAACACACACACACATACACCCCCCACACACCCCCCCCCCCCCCCCCCCCACACACACACACACACAATACACACAACACAACACACACACGCACACGCACGCACACAGTGTGCACCAGGCGAGCCGCAAGTGTGGCTGGCATGGCGGGAGCTTGTGCCAGAATCTGCATTTCAGCAGCGGGGAGTGAGGACAGCAGCCAGCAACAGGAGTTGGTACACAGAACAACAGACAGACAGCACGCGCTCAGAGCTGACAGACAGAACAGACCATAGACAGTTCCAGCCCTTCATATCCTCAGAGCTGACAGACACAAAGCTGGGCAGCAGTGCGGTGGTGTGTGGAGTGTGTGTGGTGTTGTGTGTGGTGTTAGGTGTGGTGGTGGTGTGGTGTGTGTGTGTGGTGTGCAAGCACTTCTGCCAGTGGAGGGGTGGTGTGACCGTGACCTGTCAGGTCCTGGTCCAGCACTGTGGGACAGGTGACCCGGTGACCCTGGTGTGGCTGTGGGGGAAAGTGGTTGACCTGCTGTTGTAAGCCTGGTGACTGACTGACTGACTGGCTGACTGACATGGACTGGACTGACGGGCTGACTGACTGACTGGCTGACTGACTGACTGACTGACTGATTGACTCCGCGACCTGATTGACTGACGATTGACTGACTGATTGATTGTGACTGATTGACCTCGCTCCACTAGTCAGGACTGATTCCGACTGGCTGACTGACTGGCTGATCTGACATGCCTGAACCGACGGACTGACTGACTGACTGGGATTGACTGGCTGACTGGCTGACTGACGACTGATTGACTGACTGATTGACTGCCTGACATGACTGACTGGCTGACTGACTGACCTGCCGTGATTGACTGGCGACTGACTGATTGACTGACTGATTTGATTGACTGATTGACCGACTGACATGATTGACGGCTGACTGACATGGGCTAGACCCTGACTGATTGACTGGCTGACTGACTGATTGTCTGACTGATTGACTGGCTGACTGACTGATTGACTGACGATTGACTTGGCTTGCTGGCTGGCTGACTGACTGACTGGCTGACGACTGACGTGACTTGACGAGACTGACTGGCTGCTGACTGGCTGACTGACTGACCTGACTGGCTGGCTGACTGACGACTGACTGAACTGATTGAACTTGACTGACGGATAGAGTGGATTGACTGGCTGACTGGCTGACTCTGACTGATTGACTGACTGACTTGATTGACTGACTGATTGACTGGCTGACTGACTGACTGACTGACTGGCTGACTGATTGACTGACTGACCGACTGACTGATTGACTGACTGATTGACTGGCTGACTGACTGACTGATTGGTGTTTTGAAGTGGCAGGTGTGTGAAAGGACAGAAAAGTGAGGGAAGTTTGTTCTCTGCACCTCTGGTCACATCACTGCTATGGGAAGGAGTTTCAGCGTGTGAAGGCAGGTTGGTTGTTTCCCCTGTGGTGTTCAGTTGGTTGTTTCCCCTGTGGTGTTCAGGTTGGTTGTTTCCCCTGTGGTGTTCAGTTGGTTGTTTCCCCTGTGGTGTTCAGTTGGTTGTTTCCCCTGTGGTGTTCATTGGTTGTTTCCCCTGTGGTGTTCCGTTGGTTGTTTCCCCTGTGTGTTCAGTTGGGTTCTCTGTGAGCACAAGGTAGCAGGCTTTAGTGCGGTGTTTGAGTGTGTGTTGTGTGTGTGTGTGTGTTGTGTGTGTGATGTGTGTGTGTTCTTAAACACAGGCAACAAGTTAGACATAATGATGGAAGCAGCATCATCAACAGCAGCAATACAAACAACAGTAGTAACAACAAAAACAAGAATAACAAGTACAATAACACTAAAACAACTCCGAGTATTACTTTATGTAATCCACTTTGCTAATCTAAATGTAGACTGAAAGAAAAAGAAGAGACAACCAACCAACCAACTGACCGACAAACCGATCAAACACACAAACAGATAAACAGCCAAGCACATGGCAGGGCAGGTTTTGTGTACAATCAAAATGTCCGTTCAGCTGGTTCACTTAGGAGGATGCCTTAGGGGGATGAGACGTTCAGTCCAACTGACAAAACAACAACCACCACCACCACCACCACCACCACCCACCGGCCACCACCACCCAACAACACAACCAACAACAACAACATACAACCAACAACAACAACCACCACCAACAACAACCAACAACATAACAACTAACAACAAGAACCAACAACAACAACAAAACAAACAACAA
This sequence comes from Rapana venosa, assembly GCA_028751875.1. NCBI lineage: Eukaryota > Metazoa > Mollusca > Gastropoda > Neogastropoda > Muricidae > Rapana > Rapana venosa. The sequence goes on from CM054146.1 coordinate 3,116,620, forward strand.
CAACAACAACCAACAACCACCACCAACAACAACAACGTGCAACCACCAACAACAACAACAACAACCAACCAAAAACAACCAAAAACGTACAACATCCACCCCGCACCAACAACCACAATCAACAACAACAACGAAAAACTACCACTCACCACCACCACCACCACCGACCACACCACCACCACCAACCACCACCACCACCAACCACACACCACCACCAACAACAACAACCACTACAACCACTCACCAACAATAACCAACAAAACAACCACCAACAAAAACCACCCCCAACAACAACAACCAACAACAACATCCACCTCCAACCCCCAACCACAACAACCGACAACACAACGAAAAACCACCACCACAACCACCACCACCACCACCACCCAGGCCACCAACAGCGGGTTTGAGTCATGAGGGAAAAAAAAATGCCTTAGGGCGATGGACAGCAGCAGCAGCAGCAGCAGCAGACATCTATCTACAGGAAAGGGGGGAGGGGGGAGGGGGGGGGGGGGAGGAGCTGAGGGAGCGAACAGCTCAGAGGAATTAGACCATGCAAATACATGGACTGACAGCAACACAGACTACGGGGTCCAGTCTCCCATGAAGAATCTATCAGAGGTGGTTTTTTTTTTTTAAATCTTGAGTTGAAATGACCGCTGACTCCTTTCTCGCGAAAACTCTACGGTCAAATGAGACTGTCCTCTCAAATAAACAGAGCGTCTTGCACAAGTTCAACAACAATCGGCCAACTTAGCTTGAAGAGTAGTAGTGCAGCACTAGCTGGGGGCATGACTGACGTCACCGTGCCCAGCATGCGCTTTGCTATGTGGAGATGTAAACAACTAAACCTTTTGAAAAAACATGAAATGCAAAATATTTCAACAAGAAGGACATGTTCTATAGAAATAGAAAAAAAAACTCAGCAAAGCATTTTAATGCCACATAAACATTTTTCTTTTCCACAAAGCGGGGGAAAAAAAAAAAAATCGCGAAGGTCTACAAAGGGAGCTAAGCAACGTGTATCATACAGAGTGCGCTCCAGCTTTCGAAGCAAACAACAGCACGTGACCAGGGACCCAACCACCATCCCCCTCCCCACATAAACAAGTGCCTCCGATTTTGGTCCAACTGTTCTATTCACGTGGATCCAACACTACCACACACCCACCTAGATGCACACGCGTCACTGAGCACACATGTTATACCTAACACGCCGCGCCTCTCTCTCCCCCCCCCCCTCACTCTCTTCTCTTCTCTCCCCCCTCTCTCTCCCCCCCTCTCTCCCTCTGTGCATGAAAAGTATACCACACAATAGTCTCTGACTGCCTATCCAAAAACACCTTACAGCTATGACACCTCGCACCGACCTTGCATGGACACACACGTGCGAAAGCACTCTCACGCCAAGTACACGCCCAACCCCACAAAAAAAAAAAAACCCCCTATGAAGCATGTAGAAATAAACCAGGTTTGAAATCATTTTTTTTACATATATCCGAAAATTGGTCCTAATAGGTTCTGGAATAAACATATGCAACATATACACACATCCATACCTCCATACACATACATACACACATATACACCATATATTCACACACACACAAACATACACAAACATGTGCATATACACATTATTCATCTATACCACATCTGTATGCATGTACCCTAATACACACAATACCCTAATACACACATAATATCTAGGCGCGCACGACGCATACACACATATTACACAACACATACACAAATATACATACATACATTGTTACAAAGCAAACACAGAGAAATAATAGTGGCAGAATGTCTTTGGGAGTACAATGTTATTTGTTAAAGCAACAACACGACACAGAGTGCAAAAAGAATGTCTTTTTGGGTAATAAAAACAATGTTATATGTTAAAAGCAACACAAGAAACATAGTGCAGATGTCTTCGGAATAACAATGTTTATTTGTTAAAAAGCAACACAACGATAACGATAACGATAACGTACATTTTATTTTCTGAGGGTTACAAGCGAATAAAGTACCAGACTTTTCCTTTTACATCCATCCCCTCGAAAAGAAAGAAAGAAGGGAAGGTAAACAGATCAAAAATGTAAGCAAAGTGAATCATAATAATCACAATAAACATCCCACCTATATCATCGTGTCACACCTCTACAAGCAGCCCCATCATCACCACCACCATCATAACAAAAATAATTATGATCACATAATAAACTTTATGGAGCTTGATGGAATGATGATAGACAAATACACCTATTGTTTCTTCGATCATATTGTGAACTTATTTTTAAAAAAAAGTGTCAGAGAGAATACAACACATGATGAGAGAGAGGGGGGGGAATGGAAGAGAGGGAGGAAGAGCAGAGAGAGAGAGAGAGAGTAGAGAGAGAGAAGCGAGAGAGAGAGAGGGGGGGGGGGAGGGGGGTGGGGGGGTAGAGAGCGAGAGATCCTCAAAGCTATATATACCAAAACGAAATATACGTGATTATAATATCAGTGAGAAAAAAAATTTTTTTGTATGCCTATAATATTGTTCTAGAGCAGTGGACAACAATGGTATTTCCGAAACCAGATTGGTTAGGATGAAATAAGGTGTTTCATTGAAGTGGTTAAGTATGTGCTGGCTCATATGATTTTCTAAAGGTTAGATAAATTAGACAATGGAGAAATTAGATCGATAGTTAGCAGTATAGGACCATCACCAGCTTGGTGAAAAGCAAAACTTTGGCAACTTTGATAGCTTTGGGAAAACGATTATTTTTATACATAGATGGACTACATAAATCACTGTTTGTGATATAACTGCAGCTGCTTATTTGGTAATCATCTTAAACACCATCCCCCCCACATGTAAGAGCCCTGTTTTTGCCTCCAAGGATTAACGCTTATAAACATATTGACAGACATAAGGGAAGGCTTAGATTTGATGAAAAATAATACCCCCTTTTTGAATGCACGAGAAACGCTTGTATGACTTCAGAGATTATTCATGTTAGAGTGTTGGTTTTGATGTTGCATGAGCTATGTTACAAAAGTGTTCATTTGAGATTATCTAGGGATAAATCTAAAGGGAGTGAAGATTTTAGTTGAAATCCTTGTCCGTTAAAGGTTTAACGGCGTTTCCTCATGATTTGTTGTTACAGTTTGTAAGATACAAGCTGTTGAAATAATCCTTTTTTCCTCCTCAATGTGTGAGATATGTTACGGAATTTTCTTTGTTGAAAGAATTAATCCCTTGTCCCACTGGGTTAGTAGAAAATCCCGTATTTATGCATCCTCAACATGCTTGGGCAGCCATGGCCGGTTGGGTGAAGGTTTAACTCGTTTGTTTTTCCAGGGTGCATGCTTTCATGGATATTCAAAATGTTATGAGACCAAACGTCCATATCACTGAGAGTGAACAGACGTTAATTTGAAGAGACCAAACTCATTTCCAATGCGTCATCAGATCTGTGAACTGAAGAAACTAAAGGAAAAAGGAATAATTTAAATCCCAAAGGAAGGGCTTTGTCAAATGCCTAGGGTTTTCTATATTTCAGCCAGTTGTGGGCTTTCTTTGGGAATTTTCCTCCCCTTTCTGGACCAGGTCAACACATAGGAACAGTGCCGCTACACCCAATGCAGGGAACATAACTCTAGCACTAGTTTTCTGAACGTGGCATAAACTATTATGGCCGAGCAGCTTTAGACCAGCCGTCAACTTCCCCCCCCCCTGTTGGCTGTCCGTCAATAATAGTATTGGTCATTTCAAAGAACACAAGTATGGTCCCAGCTTGTCTTTACGCTTTTGTAAATCAATATTAAAGTCCACCTAACACAATGAACTCATCAGAGGCACTTAGCCATGTCTTCCACTAAAAAAAGAAAAACCGTCTATCCAGTTAGCATGCTCGCTGGGGTTTTTGTAAATAATCCAAGAGAACAGCCTGTGCTTTTTAAATCAACCTGCATCCAAACCACTTCAACGTTCTGAAGATAACAGAATCTGTTTGAATTTTATCGTCTGATGGATATAACAAATCCTGGTCCCTCTGTGGATGTACAATGTTTTATGAATACAAAGAACATTCCTGCTATATAAATGTCTTCATCTGAAACATGGCACTGGGGGAGCTGTTTCTGTACAACCAAAAAAGATAGAACTGTTTTTCCATAATTAGATACTATGGCTAGGCACATCCCCTACTTTATTGTACAAATGGTTAGCATAATGAACCCCACCTCAGGCCATCTCTCGATGGCCAGGCCTCACCATCTTTGTCATCGACATCATGAACATGTAAAGAGAAACCACTTCACACAACACCAATAATAAGGCATTTACACGAACAAACAAGTATGAAAGTAAACAAGAAAAAACAAAAACGATGGTAAAAATGCAACTAATCGGGTCCGATTTGTGTCAAATCATTTAACAAAAAAAATCTAATTTATACCCGTAGAGTCAACGGCAGAGTAGATTCTCCTGAAATTGCGGCTGTTTCCTCTCCCCCACGGAGAGCGCATCCACAAAGCAGGACCACACTCATGTTTTTCTTTCTTTTCTGTCTTGCACGAGTATCTTGTTTCCCTATCAGAGTGCTTATTTAATAAGAATTTTGCCAGACCAACTCTCTTGTTGCGTGGGTTCGTTAACGTGGGCTAAAATAATTATGTGGTCACATATGGGAATCTCGGTTTATCGTCCTCACCCGAAAACTATAGCACCCAGACCACAACTCATGGGTCTGATGGATGGGGTGGGGGTTTCGGTCCAAAGGGGAATCGAACCCCGCACACTTCCGACCGACTTTTTGGCTTTCTTGGCAGGAGCGTTACTGTGACCACAATGAGAGAAGAGAAGAGAAAGGAAGAAGAGGGAATAGAAGAAAGAGAAGAGAAGAAAGAGAAAGGAGTAGAAGAAGAAGGAAGAGAAGAGAAAGAAGAGAAGAGGAGAGAAGAAGAAGAGAAGAGAAGAGAAGAGAAGAGAAAGGAAGAGAAGAGAAGAGGAGAGAAGAGAAAAGAGGCGATAAGAGGAGAGAAGAGAGAGAAGAGAAGAGGAGAGAGAGAAAGGAAAGAAAAGGAGAGAAGAGGAGAGAAGAGAAGAGAAGAAGAGGAGAGAAGAGGAGAGAAGGAAGAGGAGAGTAGAGAAGAGAAAAAGAGAAGAGGGAGAGAAAGAAAGGAGAGAGAGGAGAAGAGAAGAGGACGAGTGAAGAGAAGAGAAGAGGAGAGAAGAGAAAGAGGAAGAAGGAGGATGAGAGGAGAGGAGGCTGTCTGAGTCACAGTAACAGGCGCAGTGCAGCGCTCACTGGCCCCCCTCCACACAACCCCTAGACCTCACCCCTCTACCACACCCCACCCCTCCATCACCCCCCTCCATCACACCCCTCCATCCACACCCCTCCTGTCACACCCCTCTAACACACCCCCCCATCACACCCTATACACACCCCTCTATCACACCCCACCATCACACCCCACTAAATCACACCCCTTCCCATCCACCCCTCGATCACACTCCTCTATCAACTCCCATCACACCCCTCTAGCACACCCCTCTATCACACACCCTCTATCACACCCCCTCCATCACACTAACCTCTACCACACCCCTCTATCACACCCCCTCCATCACACCCCTCTATCAACCCTCCATCACACCCATCGTCCACACCCCTCGGTCACACCCCTCTATCACACCCATCTACGTACTACCACAACCCCTCTCCTCACACCCCTATACCACACCCCCTATACCACACCCCTATACACACCCTAAACCACACCCCTCTACCACACCCCTCCATCACGCCCGCCATCCACACCCCTCCATCACACCCCCCTCTAGCACACCCCTCAGCACACACCCCTCTATCACACCCCTCCCATCACACCCCTCCGACCACACCCCTCTGTCACCCCCTCTGTCACTACCCCCTCTATCACACCCCCCCTCCATCACACCCCCTCTGTCACACCCCTCTGTCACACCCCTCTGTCACACCCCTCTACCACACCATCCATCACACCCCTCCATCACCCCCTCTACCACACCCCCTCTATCACACCCCTCTATCACACACCCTCCCATCACACACCCCTCTTAACCACACACCCTCTATCATCACCCCTGCTACCACACCCTCCGTCACGCCCCTCTATCACCCCCTCCATCACAACCCCACCGTCACACCCCACCGCACAACCCTCTTCACACACCCTCTTCACACCCCTCCGTCACAACAACCCCTCCATCACAACCCCTCCATCAAACCCCTCTATCACACCCCTCTATCACACCCCCTCTGTCACTCCCCTCTATCAAACCCCTCTACCCACACACCACTGTCAACACCCCTCTATCACACCCCGCTATCAATCACGCCCCTCATCACCCCCCTATCACGCCCCTCTATACGCCCCTATTATCACGCCCCTCCTATCACACCCCTCTATCACACCCCTCTATCACACCCCTCTATCACACCTCTATACCAAACACCCCTCATCACACCCCTCACCACACCCCTCTATCACACCCCTCCATCGACACCCCTCTACCACACCCCTCTGTACCACACCCCTCTGTCAACACCCCTCTATCACACCTCTATAACCACACACCCCTCTATCACACCCCTCTACCACACCCGCATCACCTCCTCTATCAAGCCCCTCTATTCACGTCACCCCCTCTAATCACGCCCCCTCTATCACGCCCCTCTATCACACCCCTCTATCACACCCCTCTACACATCCCCTCCATCACACCTGCTCTATCACACCCTCCATCACACCTCTCTACAACACCCCTCCCATCACACCCCGTCATCACAACCCTCATCACACCCCTATACGACCACTCCTCTACCACACCCCCTATCACACTCTCCTCAATCACACTCCTCTATCACACTCCTCTATCCTCACACTAAGGGACAAAGCAGGCATGCTACCAAACTTTAACATGGGGCGATCACACAACCGCACACTCACACACATACACACATACGCACGCACGCACACACATAGACACACACACACATGCACACGTGCACGCACGCACGCACGCACGCACGCAAACCCATTTAGCGCGTGCGCGCGCTTGCTTGCTTGCACACACACACACAAGCACACACACATATGTAAATACTGTAACAAAATAGAAGATGACTTTCATTTACTCGATGAATGTATTTTATATGATGAACTCGGAAACAATTTGTTATTAATTTCAAAACCAAAGACAAACATGTCAAAACTGTAAGCGTGAATTAAGGGACATAATCGCAGTTGATATGTATCAAGCAGATATCATCAGATATGTGTATGAGTGTTTTGAAAAAAAGAGAAAAAGAGAAGTAGAATGCAACAAGTTTTTAGTGTACATCACTTTCAGCCAAAAATAATTATAATGATGTTTGTTTTGTTGTTGTCAAATAAGTCTACAAACTCAAACGCAATACAATATCCTGAATCAGAATCCTAAATATTAATACTCTCCTCTCTCTCTCTCTCTCTCTTCTCTCTTCTCTCTCCCTCTCCTCCTCTCTCTCTCTCTCTCTCTCTCACTATACATAAACGACCTACCTCTCCAACATCAAATCCAAATCTAACTATTGCTGATGACACAACTATTCCTACGAGCCACAATAACCCAATCCTCTAGCAAAAAGCATTACAAAAAAGTTTTGACAGCTTTAATGAATGACCGAACTAAAATCATAATGTCTATACACCCCCAAAAAACAAAATGCATGCTTATTAACCACTAGACAAAAGCTCTAAACCTTAACCCACAAACTACTCCCATCTAAAACTTAAAGAAGAATAATGAACAACCCATCACCACAAGTGTTTAGGTAACAATTGATGAAATCTCAGTTGGTTCTACCACATGATCCAACTATAGCAAGACATGTCCCAAAGAGTATACCACTTTCTAAAATCAAAGCACTTTCTTGACTTCATTCAAGGAAACTTTTTCTTCCATCTTATATACAATCCCTCAATAGACTATGCTTCTAACCCTATGGGATTCTGCTAGTGCAAACACTATGAAACCGTTACTGAGTCTGTACAAACGAGCTCTCAAACTGGGTCCTTTTAAAAAAGACAAGCTTACTAGAAGCTGCCTATTAACTCAATAAATATCCCCCCTTACGCAAACACTAAATTATAACATAGAGTCATGATTTCAGATCAGACGGAACTGTTTCCATCATACTTAAAAGACAAATTCCCCCTAAACCCAATCCAGAAATACTATAAAGCCCAGTGTCCCAGATTCCTTGAATAGACTTATTCAAATCTAGTCTAACTTTACTCAGGCCCATGCTGTGGAATCTCCCTTCCAGATTTCATTAAACAACATCATTCAACAACAAGCTACAAAACTCAATTATCAACTCACTGATACAACAACAATAACAAAACCACGTCAAAGCCTAAAACAAAGTTGCAATATTCCTCTCTTACCTATCTGCCTTTTCATCTACCTATCTGCCCCTTCCTTTCCCTTCACCTGTATGTATGTCAGACTGTTTGTCCTCCACTCTCTTCTCTCTCTCTCTCTCTCTCCCTCTTCTTCTCTCTCTCTCTCTCTCACTTCTCATCTCTCTCTCTCTCTCTCTCAATTTTCACGTTGTTGAGTAAAGTGAGTCTACAAGTGTAAGCTTTTTTAAAATTTTTTAATTTTTTTTTTATTTTAGATTTTTTTATAAATAAAAATTATTATTTTAATTTTTTTTTAAACTACACTTTATTTATAAAAATATATCTATCATAACAATAATTATTGTTAACCGTACGTGTATAATGAAATAGAAGTGTTTCACAGTGAGTGAATCTCTATTTTGATAATGATATCATATTTTTTTCCTATGTCTATTTGTCCTTGTTTGTTACAAAACGAAAAAGCATAAACTTACACACACACACACTACTCAACACACACTCTCCCACTCTCTCTCATTTCTTCCCCCCCACCCCCCATCTCTCTCGCATTACCTACAATGTATAATGTTCATTTTATGATTAAAGTCCGATTATTTTTTTCTTCCTTTTTGCTGAGTGTATTGACTTGGGCTTTTTTCTTTTTCAGGCGTTCATTTGTACGAGTATATTCTAAGAATATTGATGTATCCTTGCGTCGCGAGATTTTATACATTTAGTATTATCCTTGAAACAACGCACTCTCTCTCTCTCTCTCTCTCACTCTCCTCTCTCTCTCTCTCTCTCTCAGCTCTCTCTCATCCTCTCTCTCTCTCTCCTCATCTCTCTCTCTCTCTCTCTGTGTTTTATTTGCTGTAGTTGTTAACTCTTGTTCCTGTTGGTGATTGTTTGGGTTTCGCTTGTTAGTTTTTGTTTAAGTGTAGTGTGTGTGTGTGTGTGTTTGAGTGTGTGTGTGTGTGAAGGGGGAACGGGGCTGTTTTTTCATTTTATTGTTGTTTTTTGTTTGTTTGTTTATTTGTTTGTTGTTTGGGTTATTTTTTTTTTCTCATTTGTTTTGATTTGATGTTTCTTGTTTTTTCTTGTTTTTGTTTTGTTTATTTGAAGGGTGTTTTTGTCTGCTTTTTTGTTGTTGTGTTTTTTGGTTTTTTTTTTTTGTTTCTTGTTTTTGGGTTTTTTTCTCTTTGTTTTTGTTTGTTTTTGGGTTTTTTTGGGGTTTTTTGGGTTGTTTTTTTTTTGGGGGGGGGGGGGGGGGGGGGGGGGGGTTCTGGGTATGTTTTGTCTTTGCTCTCCTGGGTTGTTTGTTTGTTTGTTTGTTGGTTTTTTCTTCTTCTCTCTTTTTTCTTTAAAAAAAAGTATTTCCCTTTGCTTCTTACTGCATTGAAATATGAGTACTGAGTGCATTTTTAAATTTGACCCCATGCGGGACAGATGTAATAAAAGAACATGGAATCTTATTCATTATCCTGGAAAAAAAGAATTTGTTTCTCTTACTTACAATGTTAGATGTTCTTTTTTATGACTTTATTGCTTTTTCCCCCCTCTTTATTATGAGAGTGCATGGGTATTGCACTTTTTTTAATACCCATGACATTCAATTTGAATGAACATAAGTTAAAAAGTGTTTGTGTTGATCGTGTGCCTGTGATATTACATATTTAGTATTATCCCTGAAACACCCCCCCCCCCCACCCCCCCACCCCCACACACTCACCATCAACACACACACACACACACACACACAACACACACACACACACACACACACACACACACACACACACACACACACACACACCACCGCGCCGCGCGCGCGCGCTCAAACAACTACACACACACACAATACTCACTCACTCACCCACCCATAATCTCTCCCTAAAACGACTGGTATAGTTTTTTTTTATTTTTTAAATTTCTTCTTGGTTTGTTTCTTGTTTTATTGTGTGGAATGTAATGGGTATTAAATTTTATTTCATTATCATGACTATAATTTGAAACAGTATTATCTAAAATGAGTGTTGATGGGATCGCCAATACTGTTTTGGGATTATATATTGATTATTATCACTGAAATACAACACACCACACACCGCTTCTGTCTCTGTCTCTCTCTCTCTCACTCTTTATCGTCTCGCTTATAGTCATAGTATAATCCTAATGAAGGATTCATATTTTTATAATTTCAATACTGGTATTGACATGCCTCTGTACTTAAGTTTTTAATGAGTGCCCTATTTCAATATCCTAATAATTATTGTACAGATGTTACCCTTCCCACAATGTGTAGAAGTTTATCTTTTATGATTTTATTAAGTTTGGTTGTGTTATTTTATCTTGGGCTTTTGTTGTTGCTCCTGTTTCTTGTTTGTTGTTGTTTGCTGTTTTTCTCTTTTTACATCTTTTGTTGGTTTGTTTTTTTCCTTCCTCTTTTGTTTGTTTTGTTTGTTTTTTGGTTAGGGTTTTTTGGGTGGGGGTATTCTTAGGATCTTCTTTTAATTGCTTGCTTTGGATGGGGGGGGGGGGGGGGGGGGGTTTTGTGTTGGGGGGGAGCGTTTTGAAAAGGGTATTTCCCGATTGTTTTTATTGCGAGACTTATAAGTATTGGGTTATTATTATTAAGATGTATCCCAACGGCGGGACTGATGAACAAAGCACATGTGTGCTTATTCATTATCATTCGAAATAAAAAATTTGTCATTGTCTTTGTCTCTCTCTCTCACAAAACACACTCACACACAGGTACTCACTTAATGCCGAGCACATGCGGCACCACATACAAGAGATAGAGAGAGAGAGAGAGAGAGAGAGAGAGAGAAGAGAGAGAGAGAGAGAGAGAGAGGGGAGAGAAGAGAGATAGAGAGGGAGAGAGAGAAGAGACAACAGAGAGAGATAGAAGAGAGAGACAAGAGAGAGATAGAGAGAAGAGAGACAAGAGAGAGAGAAGAGGGAGAGAGACAGAGGAGCGAGGAGCGAGAGAGAGAGAGAGAGAGAGAGAGAGAGAGAGAGAGAGAGGAGAGAGAGAGATGAGAAGAGAGCGACTACAAATCGCACTGTGCACCAGGGTTCAGGGTATAAATCTAGGGGTGGTTATCAACCGCCATCCCAGGAAATAAAGACTAAAAAAAAACCAGATCTTGATGGAATTTGCAAAAAAAAGCTTAGCTTCGCTAACATACAAACCAGACTGAGAGTTCCTCACAGGCTAAAAACTGAATATAACAGACACCCCCGGTCCTATTTTATAGTATAGCAGGGAGAAGATAGAGAGAGATAGATAGAGAGAGAGGTAGAGAGAGAGCAAGAGGAGAGAGGAGAGAGGAGAGAGAGAGAGAGATTAGAGAGAGAGAGATAGAGAGAGAGAGAGAGAAGAAGAGAGAGAAGAGAGAGATAGAGAGAAGAGAGAGCGAGAGAGAGAAAAGCGAAGAGAGAAGAAGAGAGGAGAGAGAGAGAGAGAGAGAGAGAGAGAGAGAGGAGAGAGAGAGAAGTGAGAGGGAGAGCAGCTCTGCGCTAATTTGCCTATCCATATAAATTTAAATTTTAATTTTTATTTTTTTATTTTTTTTTCCGGAAGGGCAATTCGAATAAACCCACATGCAAACAGCGCTATTAACACTGTACGATGTTATCTTACCATTCTAAGCCCTTGCCTCTCAGGAAATGGGAGGGAGGGGAGGGGGGGGGGAAGGAGGGGAGGGGGGGGGGGGGGGGGGGGAGGACTCACGAAACACAACGTACACACAGAATCTTTCTTATTACATAGAGAAATAATATATTTTTCACAACACCACACCTGTACATCTGAAGAGAGAAGAATCTCTTCTCTCTCTCGTCCTCTCTCCTCTCTCTCCTCCTCTCTCTCTCTCTCCTCTCTCCTTGTCTCTTGTTTGCCGGTCTTTTGTCTCTGTCTCTTCAGTTGTGTGTGTGTATGTGGTGTGTGTGTGTGTGTGTGTGTGTGGTGTGGTATGTGTACGTGTGTGTGTCACGTGTGTGGTGTGTGTGTGTGTGTGTGTGTGAGTGTGTGTGGTGTGTGTGTGGTGTGTGTGTTGTATGTGTACGGGTGTGTGAGTGTGTGTGTGTGTGTGTGAGTGTTGTGGTGTGTGTGTGTGTTGTGTGTGTGTGTGAAGTTGTGAATGTGGTGTGTGTGTATGTTGTGGTGGTGTGAGTTGTCCAATTCATTTGACGAACTTGTTCATTAGACTGTGTATCGAATACTGGGGGTATTGTTGTGTGTGTGTGTGCGGTGTGTGTGTGAGTGTGTGTGTGTGTTGTGTGTGTGTGTGGTGTGTGTGTGTGAGAGTGTTTCCTGTGTTGTTGTGTGGTGTGTGTGTGTGGTGTGTGTGTGTGAATTCATTTGACGGACTTTGTTCATTAGACTGTGTATCTAAATACAAGGTATTTGTGTGTGTGTTGTGTGAGTGTGGTGTGTGTTGTGTGTGTGTGTGAGTGTAGTTGTGTGTGTGTGTGTGTGTGTGCGTGTGTGTGTTTAAAACTACAAGTGCATCGAAGGCTAGGAACTACACACCACTCTACACTAACCTCAAAAACGCGACCCTACCTGAGCAGGTTGGGGCCCCTGCCTTGCCTTGGCCTGCTGCCTGCCTGCTGTCCTGTCTGCCTGCCTGTTCTGGCCTTCCTGCCTGCAAAAAAAACACCTTCTTCCATCCCCCTCCCCTCTCTCCCCCTCCTTCCCTCTGCTGTCTGTCTGTCTGTCACACACACAGACACCAAAGACACACACTAACGCCACCACGGCAGAAGGAACACACACACGCAGAAGACACACACCACACACACACACACACACACATCACACACACACACACACCACACACACCACACACACACACACACACACACACACTACACACACGCAGAAAGACACACCACACACACACACAACACACACACACACACACGACACACACCACACACACACACACACACACACACACACACACACCAAAGACACACCCACACACACACACGCAGAAGACACACATCACGCAGAAGACACACACACACACACACACACACACACACACAACACACACACACACACACACACACACACACACCACAACACATCACACACACACGCAGAACACACAACACACACAAACACCGCAGAAGACACACAACAGCACGCAGAAGACTACACACACCACACACACACACACACACCACACACCACACACACACACACACACACACACAACACACACACCACACACACACACACATTACTCGCAGAACACACACAACACACACACCACACGCAGAAGACACACACAAACGCAGAAGACACACACCACGACCACACACACACACTACACACACACACACACACACACACACACACACACACACACACACACACACACACACACACATACACGCAGAAGACACACACACACCACACACACACACAAAAACACAACACACACATAACAACACCCCCACACCCCCCACCCTCCCACACACCTCACATACACACACCCACCACACACACACACTTACACACACACAAACTACACACGCAGAAGACACACCACACACACACAAACACACACACACACAACACACACAGCACACACACACACACACACACACCACACACACACATACACACACACACACAACACACTACACAGACACAAACACACACACACATACACCCCCCACACACCCCCCCCCCCCCCCCCCCCACACACACACACACACAATACACACAACACAACACACACACGCACACGCACGCACACAGTGTGCACCAGGCGAGCCGCAAGTGTGGCTGGCATGGCGGGAGCTTGTGCCAGAATCTGCATTTCAGCAGCGGGGAGTGAGGACAGCAGCCAGCAACAGGAGTTGGTACACAGAACAACAGACAGACAGCACGCGCTCAGAGCTGACAGACAGAACAGACCATAGACAGTTCCAGCCCTTCATATCCTCAGAGCTGACAGACACAAAGCTGGGCAGCAGTGCGGTGGTGTGTGGAGTGTGTGTGGTGTTGTGTGTGGTGTTAGGTGTGGTGGTGGTGTGGTGTGTGGTGTGTGGTGTGCATGCACGTGCTGCCAGTGAGGGGTGGTGTGACCGTGACCTGTCAGGTCTGTGTCCAGCACTGTGGGACAGGTGACCCGGTGACCCTGGTGTGGCGTGTGGGGGAAAGTGGTGACCGCTGGTGTAGCCTGGTGACTGACTGACTGACTGGCTGACTGACAGACTGACTGACTGGCTGACTGACTGACTGGCTGACTGACTGACTGACTGACTGATTGACTCCGCGACCTGATTGACTGACGATTGACTGACTGATTGATTGTGACTGATTGACCTCGCTCCACTAGTCAGGACTGATTCCGACTGGCTGACTGACTGGCTGATCTGACATGCCTGAACCGACGGACTGACTGACTGACTGGGATTGACTGGCTGACTGGCTGACTGACGACTGATTGACTGACTGATTGACTGCCTGACATGACTGACTGGCTGACTGACTGACCTGCCGTGATTGACTGGCGACTGACTGATTGACTGACTGATTTGATTGACTGATTGACCGACTGACATGATTGACGGCTGACTGACATGGGCTAGACCCTGACTGATTGACTGGCTGACTGACTGATTGTCTGACTGATTGACTGGCTGACTGACTGATTGACTGACGATTGACTTGGCTTGCTGGCTGGCTGACTGACTGACTGGCTGACGACTGACGTGACTTGACGAGACTGACTGGCTGCTGACTGGCTGACTGACTGACCTGACTGGCTGGCTGACTGACGACTGACTGAACTGATTGAACTTGACTGACGGATAGAGTGGATTGACTGGCTGACTGGCTGACTCTGACTGATTGACTGACTGACTTGATTGACTGACTGTGACTGGCTGGAATGACCTGCCTGACAGACTGGCTGACTGATGACTGACATGTACCGACGACCTGATTGACTGACTGATTGACTGCTGACTGACTGACTGATTGGTGGTTTTTTGATTGGCAGGTGTGAGAAAGGACAGAAAATGAGGGAAGTTTGTTCTCTGCACCTCTGGTCACATCACTGCTATGGGAAGGAGTTTCAGCGTGTGAAAGGCAGGTTGGTTGTTTCCCGCCTGGTGGTGTTCAGTTGGTTTTGTTTCCCCTGTGGTGTTCAGTTGGTTGTTTCCCTGTGGTGTTCCAGAATTGGTTTGTTCCCCCTGTGGTGTTCATTTGTTGTTGCCCTGTGGTGTTCATTGGTTGTTTCCCCTGTGGTGTTCCGTTGGTTGTTTCCCCTGTGTGTTCAGTTGGGTTCTCTGTGAGCACAAGGTAGCAGGCTTTAGTGCGGTGTTTGAGTGTGTGTTGTGTGTGTGTGTGTGTTGTGTGTGTGATGTGTGTGTGTTCTTAAACACAGGCAACAAGTTAAGACATAATGATGGAAGCAGCATCAACAGCAGCAATACAAACAACAGTAGTAACAACAAAAACAAGAATAACAAGTACAATAACACTAAAACAACTCCGAGTATTACTTTATGTAATCCACTTTGCTAATCTAAATGTAGACTGAAAGAAAAAGAAGAGACAACCAACCAACCAACTGACCGACAAACCGATCAAACACACAAACAGATAAACAGCCAAGCACATGGCAGGGCAGGTTTTGTGTACAATCAAAATGTCCGTTCAGCTGGTTCACTTAGGAGGATGCCTTAGGGGGATGAGACGTTCAGTCCAACTGACAAAACAACAACCACCACCACCACCACCACCACCACCCACCGGCCACCACCACCCAACAACACAACCAACAACAACAACATACAACCAACAACAACAACCACCACCAACAACAACCAACAACATAACAACTAACAACAAGAACCAACAACAACAACAAAACAAACAACAACAACAACAACCAACAACCACCACCAACAACAACAACGTGCAACCACCAACAACAACAACAACAACCAACCAAAAACAACCAAAAACGTACAACATCCACCCCGCACCAACAACCACAATCAACAACAACAACGAAAAACTACCACTCACCACCACCACCACCACCGACCACACCACCACCACCAACCACCACCACCACCAACCACACACCACCACCAACAACAACAACCACTACAACCACTCACCAACAATAACCAACAAAACAACCACCAACAAAAACCACCCCCAACAACAACAACCAACAACAACATCCACCTCCAACCCCCAACCACAACAACCGACAACACAACGAAAAACCACCACCACAACCACCACCACCACCACCACCCAGGCCACCAACAGCGGGTTTGAGTCATGAGGGAAAAAAAAATGCCTTAGGGCGATGGACAGCAGCAGCAGCAGCAGCAGCAGACATCTATCTACAGGAAAGGGGGGAGGGGGGAGGGGGGGGGGGGGAGGAGCTGAGGGAGCGAACAGCTCAGAGGAATTAGACCATGCAAATACATGGACTGACAGCAACACAGACTACGGGGTCCAGTCTCCCATGAAGAATCTATCAGAGGTGGTTTTTTTTTTTTAAATCTTGAGTTGAAATGACCGCTGACTCCTTTCTCGCGAAAACTCTACGGTCAAATGAGACTGTCCTCTCAAATAAACAGAGCGTCTTGCACAAGTTCAACAACAATCGGCCAACTTAGCTTGAAGAGTAGTAGTGCAGCACTAGCTGGGGGCATGACTGACGTCACCGTGCCCAGCATGCGCTTTGCTATGTGGAGATGTAAACAACTAAACCTTTTGAAAAAACATGAAATGCAAAATATTTCAACAAGAAGGACATGTTCTATAGAAATAGAAAAAAAAACTCAGCAAAGCATTTTAATGCCACATAAACATTTTTCTTTTCCACAAAGCGGGGGAAAAAAAAAAAAATCGCGAAGGTCTACAAAGGGAGCTAAGCAACGTGTATCATACAGAGTGCGCTCCAGCTTTCGAAGCAAACAACAGCACGTGACCAGGGACCCAACCACCATCCCCCTCCCCACATAAACAAGTGCCTCCGATTTTGGTCCAACTGTTCTATTCACGTGGATCCAACACTACCACACACCCACCTAGATGCACACGCGTCACTGAGCACACATGTTATACCTAACACGCCGCGCCTCTCTCTCCCCCCCCCCCTCACTCTCTTCTCTTCTCTCCCCCCTCTCTCTCCCCCCCTCTCTCCCTCTGTGCATGAAAAGTATACCACACAATAGTCTCTGACTGCCTATCCAAAAACACCTTACAGCTATGACACCTCGCACCGACCTTGCATGGACACACACGTGCGAAAGCACTCTCACGCCAAGTACACGCCCAACCCCACAAAAAAAAAAAAACCCCCTATGAAGCATGTAGAAATAAACCAGGTTTGAAATCATTTTTTTTACATATATCCGAAAATTGGTCCTAATAGGTTCTGGAATAAACATATGCAACATATACACACATCCATACCTCCATACACATACATACACACATATACACCATATATTCACACACACACAAACATACACACACATGTGCATATACACATATTCATATATACACATCTGTATGCATGTACCCTAATACACACAATACCCTAATACACACATAATATATAGGCGCGCACACGCATACACACATATACACACATACACAAATATACATACATACATTGTTAAAAGCAACACAAGAAATATAGTGCAGAATGTCTTTGGGAGTAGCAATGTTATTTGTTAAAAGCAACACAAGAAACAGAGTGCAGAATGTCTTTGGGAATAACAATGTTATTTGTTAAAAGCAACACAAGAAACAGAGTGCAGAATGTCTTCGGGAATAACAATGTTATTTGTTAAAAGCAACACAACGATAACGATAACGATAACGACATTTTATTTTCTGAGGGTAAAAGAATAAGTACAAGACTTTTTTACATCCAGCCCTCGAAAAGAAAGAAAGAAGGAAGGTAAACAGACAAAAATGTAAGCAAAGTGAATCATAATAATCACAATAAACATCACCACTATCATCATCGTTGTCATCACCTCTACAATCATCCCCATCATCACCACCACCATCATAAACAAAATAATTATGATCACATATAAACTTTATGGAGCTTGATGGAATGATGATATGACAAATACACCTAATGTTTCTTCGAGTCATATTGTTGAACATTATTTTTAAAAAAAAGTGTCAGAGAGAATACAAACATGAGAGAGAAGGGGGGGGATGGGAGAGGGAGGAAGAGAGAGAGAGGAGAGAGAGAGAGAGAGAGATGAGAGAGAGAGAGAGGGGGGGGGGGTAGAGAGAGAGAGATCATCAAAGCTATATATACCAAAACGAAATATACACTTATTATAATATCAGTGAGAAAAAAAATATTTATGCATATAATATTGTTCTCAATACATCTTTGGACATAGACAGCTCAAGTCAGAGAGATCCATAAGGTAATTGTAGAACCTGCTTTTGAACTTTTTAAAGTTTGATTCAGATCTTATGAATTCTGGTAAATTATTCCACAACCATACTCCAGAATGTTTTAGACTAGATTTGCATAGAGTAATGGTCGTAAAAGGAAGGTTCAGTTTATGTGAATGTTGATATTCATTAATGGTAAACATGTTCTTAAGAACAAATGGAGCATTTCCGTGCAGTATTTTATGCATAAAAATCCCTTTATTATATAGAAGTTTTGCTTCGAGTGGTAGAACATTTGCTTGTTTGTAGTCAGATGCTATTAATGAAGTTGATTTGCCAATGGTAATTTTTGATGGCTCTTCGATGAACACTTATTAACGGTTTAAGTATATTTTTGCTAGATAGATCCCACAGTGTAGAACCATAATCAATATTACACTGAATATATGCATAATAGAATAGTTTTCTTGTATGAAGGTCTAAAATGTTTTTAAATTTTTTTAAACTGATACAATTTTGATGCAATATTTGCAGTAAGTCTTTCAAAATGTTTTGACCGTGATATGTTATTGTCTATCGTTACACCTAGGACTTTGTGATTTACTACTTGGTCAACTTTTTACATTAGAAATATAAAGATCTGGTAATGTCTGAGTAAGATTCAGACGCTTTTGTCTATTTGTGACTAACATAAATTTAGTTTTATGTGGGTTAAGAGCCATATGGTTTAAATGTGTCCATTTAACAAGGTGATCAATACTTTTTTGCATGGTATTATAGACTTCATGAGCGTTTGATTTAGCTATTTGTAAGGTGGTGTCATCTGCAAACATTTCGCACTGAGTTCCTATAAATAAAGAAAGATCGTTGATATACAATAAGAACAGCAAAGGACCTAAAACAAGAGCCTTGGGGTATACCAAAAACGTTTGGACGAAAACTGGAGATAGATGTGTTCAAAGACACTCTCTGCTGTCTATCAGAAAGAAAAGATGAGATTAAATTTAGTGTGCTGAGAGATAGTTGTTAAGCTGATAGCTTTTTAAGGAGAAGTTTATGATTTATAACATCAAATGCTTTAGCGAAATCAACAAATAATACTCCCGTAAATTGCTTTTTATTTATATTTGATAACCATCGATCAATCAGTTTTGTTAAAGCAGTATGGCATGAGTGATGTTCTCTGAACCCCGACTGATCTGGGTGTATAAGGTTATACTTGTTTAGATGGGAAAGAATACACTTATGTTTGTTGTTCCAAGGGGTTTTGAAAGAACTGATAATATAGAATAGGTCTGAAGTAGATGGATCAGCAGTAATTTCCTGATTTAAAAAAAAGGATAATTTTGCTTGTTTTAAGGCCTAGGGAAGTATTGTTTATTCCAGACAAAGATTGTAAATATTTTGTGAAGTTTCTGCTATAACTTGAGAAAATAGTTTCAGAATTTTACCATAATTCCATCAATGCACGACTGCCAGTCTGTTTAAATCGTTTTTAAAAAAGCTATGGAACTTTTGAACACTTAGAGGAGGGCCTTAAACAAAAGAACGAATGTTTTTTTTTAAAGGGCAGTTTTTTTTGTAATTCATCTAAGTCATTGTTATTAGAAATCAGTTTGATTATTTGTTTACCACAGTGAAAGGATTTTAATTGTCTGCGATATGCTTAGGATATTTCTTGACAACTTGGTTTTTTATTGTTAACTGATTTATAGCTTTCCAATAGATCTGCATTTTTTTTTTTCATTTATCAATGGAAAAATATTTTTTTTTCTCAGCTCGTATCAGAGAAGTTACTTTATTCCTTTGCTTTTATATTTTTCCCACGGCAATCATGTTTCAACAAATAGTCCCCCTGTGATATATAGCCTTTTGGATTTTATTGGTTAGCCTGGGGGTTTTATTCGATATCTAACTCTTTTGGTCTGTAAAGGAGCACGTTTGTTGTATACATTAAGAAAAATACTATACCAAACTTCTAAAGCCTGATCAGGATCTGTACATTGGTAGACGCTATTGAGAGGAGAAAGAAGAAGACCAAGAAACAGAGTGCAGAATGTCTTTGGAAATAACAATGTTATTTGTTAAAAGCAACACAAGAAACAGAGTACATAAAGTATTCAGGAATAGCAATGTTATTTGTTAAAAGCAACACAAGAAAGAGAGTGCAGAATGTCTTTGGGAATAACAATGTTATTTGTTAAAAGCAATACAAGAAAGAGAGTGCAGAATGTCTTCAG
>CM054146.1:3142712-3150212 GCA_028751875.1 Rapana venosa
TTTTTTTTGTTTACATTTTTTTAATATATTATCATAACATATTTTTTTGTATGAGTAATCAAAATAAGTGTCGAAGGTGATCGCGTACTGTTTTGAGAATTATATATTTAGTACCATCTCTGAAACACACACACACGCACACACACACACACACACACACTCTCTCTCTCTCCTCCCATCTCCCTCCCTCCCTCTCTCTCTCTCTCTCTGTCTCTCTCTCTCTCTCTCTCGCTTCTCTCTCTCTCTCTCTCATTCTCTCTCTCTCTCTCTCTCTCTCTCTATATATATATATATTATATATATTTGTGGCCTAAGGCCGATATACAATTCATTCATTCTCTCTCTCTCTCTCTCTCCTCTCTCTTCTCTCTCTCTCTCTCTCTCTCTCTCTCTCCTCTCTCTCCTCCCCCTCCCTCTCTCTCTCCTTCTTTTTTGTTGTGTATTCAAATAAAGGGCATTTTCATACTTTCAAATTTCAATATTATTTTGGACTTGTTGCTTATTTGCCCCCAGTGAATCTCCTTTTTAATATCTTATTAACGTTAACAACTATGGGGTAATTCTACAAATGAAGGTGTCAATCAAGCAAGTAAATTTTTATTTTCAGAGGGTACATTGAATAGCAGTGTTTTTGTTTTTTTTTCATCAACCCCATCTATCTAAAGAAAAAAAAAAAAGCGAAAAAAAAAAAGAAAATTTATTCGACTAGAAAAAAAAAAAACCCAAATATAGGGAAAACTAACAAATCAAACAAAAAAATCAATAACATATGCAAAAAGGGGAATTGAATAAAAAAAAAAAAACCCCGAAAAAATAGACCATAAAATTCAAAAATTCAAAAATCTTGAATAAAAATACCTGTCAAAACACAAACAACAAGCAACAAAAAAAAAACCAAACCAAAACAAACAAAAAGACAAAACAGAATAAAAAAATTTAAAAAACCCACCAAATTGTTTCCCTTTTCCCCCCCCCCCCTTCACACACACATTTTAAAAACCCAAACCTTAAACCATACAAAAAACTGAAATAAAAAAAACAAAAAAAGGGATGAATCAACAAGGACAACCACAACAAGAAAAAACAATCAAACAAACACAAATAACTTACACAAAACAGCGACAATAATAACATGGACACAAAATAAAGCCAAGACAAAAAGAACAATTTAAACTAACAAAAGACGAGAAAAAGACCCAAAAAATATCCCTGCCCCCCCCCAAAAAAAACCCCCACAACCCCAAAAACAAAAAAGGCAAAAAAAAACCAAAACCCACCCACACCACTACCAACAAAAAAACAACAACAACCAAAATTAATGGTATAAAACAAGAAAATGATGTTCATTTAAACACTTACATACACATACACTTCTCCCCCCTATCCCCTTTACCAATAATTACTCAAATAAAAAAAACAAGAAAAACCCACACTTTTGGGGTTTCAGAGCAAAAATATAACAAAAGAAAATCCATTTCCTCCCTTTCCCCCCGGTCATATACACACAGTATTGTGCTTTTTTTGGTTTAGGCAGAGCAAGAAACCCTTCGATCAAAGAATAAATTCAGGAAATGTAAATCCCCCCAGCATACTAACGCAGAAATAAAAAATTTAGCCATCTAGTACAATGAACCAGAAAACTAACAGGACAAAACTAAATAGATCACTTTTTAGTTAAAAAAAAAAAAAAAACGTAAAAACCCCAAAACAGAAAGAAATTTAAAAACCAAAACCAAAAACCAATTACCAACACACACGCGCTAAACCCACTGTACACACAACTTGTCCCAACACCCACACACACACCACCCCCACACATCAATCAAACGTGCTGGGGTTGTTATATATAAACCCATATAGAATCAATGTTTACACTGTCCTAATGAAAAGAAAACTTGGTCTATCGTTTTTTAATGAAAGAATACGCATGACATTAAAACACTCTTTAATTTACAAGTCGTTTTGTCTTTTTTCAGAAAATCTTTTTAGATTTTTTTATATGATTTTGTTTTTTAATACATTTAAATTTTTTTGGGGGTAGTTTTTCCATAGGCCTGCCTAATAAAAGGGGCTCGATTTATTGGGTTATTTCTGGCCCCTTGGAAATTTTTAGAAAAGGGTTGTGTTAGTTGGTTAACTTTAAAACTTTGGAAATCTTGGGGGTGCATTTTGTTTAACAACTTTTTTTATAAACCAGCTTTATTGAATGAAATTTTTTCAAATGTCAGGATTTTTTTTGCTTATAACCCATTTTTCAGGGTGCTTTTTTTTAACAATACAAGTTTTACTGCCTCTTTTATATAACAGAATGAATTTCAAAGTTCGCCCCACTGCGGTTTCCCCAAATATTTACGATAGTCAAGTTGTGAAGACCGCAAAAAATAGTTTTTCGGAAATGATTATTTAAAAGTGTTTTATTTTGGATAATTAAAGTAGCCTTAGCTAGGCTTTTTACCTATGACATTATGTGACAGTCCAATCATTTTTTTGTCAATGGAACACCTAATATTTTTTGATCAACTTTTTCACTTTTTCCGTTACCCAAACAACAAGGTTGAAACCTATCATTTTTTTTTTTGCCTTTTCGGCTTGCGAACTTTTACAAATTTTTTTTTTTTGTGCATTTAAAGACATGGTTTAATTATCCAAAAAATTTAAATCTGTCAAAACTTATTGAATTTGCTAGTTAACGCGGAGTCTGAATCCAAAAAGAAGGGGTAGTCACAAAATTTCACAGTTAATTTTAATAAAAAAAAAATTTTTTACATAACGAAAAAAAGAGTGGCCCAAACTGCCCCTTGTGGTCCCCCATGTCAAATGGTATGTTCGGGCTATTTTTTTTTTTTTTACAGATACAAGCTGCTGCCTTTTGGGACAAAAAAATTTTCTAGTAGTTGGATAATTTCAGTGGCATTTGAAACAATTCTAATTAGCAAAAACAAAGATGGTTGTCACATCAAATGTTTTTTCAAAGTCAAAAAAAAGAGGCCAAAAATTTATTGTCATTTAATATTGTGTAGGAACTTCAGTGGCGAGTTAGAGCAGGGCAGTATTTTTTTTACAAAACCCTGATTGACCCGTGCAATGATTGTTTTTTAAAAAAGAAAAGAATTTAGGTGTTTGTATGTGTTTTTCAAGGGGTTTTAGATAGTACAAGAGAATTGAAATTGGCCTTAATTTGAAGGAAAAGAGCAGTCACCTGATTTATGGACGGTTAACTTTTCCCTTTTTTTAAACTTGAGAGGAAACCTTTTTTTCCCAAACACAAGTTGTATAGATAATTTTGTGTTTCAACAAAAACCGGGACTAGGGTTTTATAATCCGAGCATCTAACTTGTCAACCGTTTTTCTAGAATTAGTTTGCTTTTTATGCTTTTAATACATAAAAGGGTTGTCATTGGCGGGAGATTAAATGAAAGCTAATATGTTTTGATTAATTATTGTTGGTGGGTAATGAAGATCATTTTCGTGTCTTACTGTTATAACTTTATTGCTACTTTTAAAAAAATGGCTTTTTATTTTATCATTGATATGTCTTTAATGAACTGTTGACTTTTTAAAACATGTTTTTTTACATAATGTTTTGAGGGTTTCCAAATCGGCGAGAGTACTAGGGTAATTAACAACGTTAAAAGTAATTACGCTTGATCCTTTAATGGAATTCACTTTTTTCCTTTTGTGCCCCTAAAATTTGTTCATGTGTACCATGGGTTTTCAGGGGGTTTTTTTAATTTATCTCGATTCTATGTCTTTTGGTTATCCATGGGGGTTTTTTTTTTTTTTTTTAAAACTTTTTTTTTTTAAAAAGGAGCATTTTGTCATAACTGGATAAATATTTAAACCCCAAAAAATTCACCCTTTTCATCGGGTCCTGTTTTGGGTATCATGTGAATGGGGAGTTCATCAGGTCCGAAAGAAAATTACCCTCCAGAATTTTGAATCGTCGGAATATAATTTTTTATCCCCAATTTTTAAAAGGGAATTTTATGCACGTTTAAAACCAATAAAGAAAAGGGGGATTATGATCGCTGCTCCAATACGGAGCACATACTCAGCTATTGCTTTTTTGCATTAGTGTATATAGATAAATTTAAAAGTTACTGAGTTATCTATTATACTTTGGTTTATCTATTAGTTGTTCCAGACCAAATCATATATTGTGATTCCTTTTTGGTTTAGGTTTGATAAGTCTATGTTAAAACTCCGAATAAAGTTTCACATTTTAAAAAAGGCAACTTCATCCTTTAGAGAATTGAATCTATAAACCATTGTGGTTTCTACATTTTGTATATAAATCCATCAAAAGTGGACTCTGTTTTAATTTGATTTCTACCCAAACGTTTTCGATTTTACACATCAAAATTGTATACCTTTGAACATAATAAAGATGCGAAATATTTAATAGCCTGTATTTTTTGGTTTGTGGGATTTTGGCGAAATATTTGGTATCCGGAATGTGCATGTCTATCTTTTTTTTGAAAAAAGGGCGGGATTCACAAACCAAATAAATGAAACTCTTCCCTCATTAAATATTGCAGCAATGTCATTTTTTTTTATTGGTTGCATGTTTATGTTGAGGTACCTACCGTAAACCATGTTTTTTGGCCATGTCGAGTAAGAGACATGCAAGGGAAGGGGCGGTTTAAAACGCTGTGTTAGATTTCATTTTTAAAGAGCAAACGCACAATAAAAAAATAAAAAAAAAAATTTCAATTTCAATTTATGAGAGAGAGGAGAGAGAGGGGAGAAGAGAGAGGGGAGAGAGAGGGGGGAGAGGGAGAGGGGAAGAGAGAGGGGGAAGAGGAGGGGAAAGAAAGAGGGAGAGAGACAGAGACAGAGACAGAGAAAAAGAAAAGGGAGAAGAGGGAAAAAGAGAGAGAGAGACAGAGAGACAGAGGGGGTGGGGGGGGGGGGGGACAGTTTTTTTTGATAATTTCACTGGGAACGCAAAAAAGAAGAGGAGAGGGGGGGGGGGGTGGGGGTGGGGGGGGGGGGGGTTGGCGTACCCAGAGTTTACTTCTGAGCTGGCGATCCCACTAACCTTACAACGCGCAACACGTGCCCACATGACCCCTTTTAAAACAAACAATATACATATGTGTGTTGGGGGTTTGTGCGCGCACCGGCATGTGTAGTTGGGGTATTGCATGTAAAACCAACAGAGACACATTTTACGAAACCGCCCCCCCCCGGTGTGGGTGCGCGCACAAAACACACACAAACACACGCGCACACTCCAACACGCGGCGCCGTTGATGAAATTTTCGTACCTACTCAATAAACACACACCAACACACACAGCATGCACGTCAAACCACAAAGCCCACAACAGACAAACAATAAAAGACAATAGACAGATAGAACCACCACACACCCCACCAGGCACGCATGCACGCAAACCAACACTACCACCCCCACAAAAAAAACAGCAACAGTAGCAGAAGAAAAAAAAGAAAAGCAAGAAAAAAAGGGGAAAGAAGAAGAAGAAAAAAGAAGGGGAAAAGAAGAAGAAGCAAGAAAAAAAGAAGCAAGAAGAAGAAGAGGAAGGGGAAGAAGAAGAAAAGAAGAGGAAGGGGAAAAAAAGAAGAAGAAGAAAAAGCAAGAAAAAAGAAGAGGAAGAGAAGAAGAAGAAGAAAAGAAGAGGAAGGGGAAGAAAAAGAAAAAGAAGAAAAGAAGCAAGAGAAAAGGGGAAAAGAGGAAGAAAAAGAAAAAGAAAAAAGAAGCAAAAGAAGAAAGGAAGGGGAAGAAAAGCAAGAAAAAAAAGAAGAAGAAAAAAGCAAGAAGAAAAAAGGGGAAGAGAAGAAGAAGAAGAAGAAGAAGAAAAGAGAAAAAAAGAAGAAGCAAGAAGAAGAAGGGGAAAGGGAAAAAGAAGAAGAAAAAGAAAAGAAGAAAATAAAAAGGAAACCCTCTTCTGTGTGCTAAAGCGGGTCATGGGCCCCTCCACAGCTCCCTTGCTAAAGCGGGTACTATGGGCACCTCCACACTGCTCCCTTGCTAACAGCGGGTACTAGGGGCACCCCCCACACTGTTTTCCCTTGAAAACAGTCGGTACTATGGGCGCCTCCACAGCTACCCTTGCTAACAGCTGGTACTATGGCACCTCCACACTGCTTCCCTTGCTACCAGCTCGTACTATGGGCCTCCACACCTACCCTTGCAACGCTGGGTATATGGGACCTCCACACTGCTCCCCTTGCAACACTGGGTAATATGGGACCTCCACACTGCCCCCTTTCCTGGGCCCTGGGGAAAACAGCTGTGCATTATTGACGGTTTCAGCTCCATTTCTTTTCTTTTTTTTTTTAGTTTTTCTTTCTTTCGGGGGAAGGAAAAAGCGCTCAAAAGCTTTTCTTTTTTGAATCCATCCCCTTGTGATGCATTTTTTTTTTCATAAATTTTGTCATTCGTTTTCACACACACAAGGGCCCTACTTTCCAAAAAGCAAAGGGGTTTTTTAAGGTCGTAAGAGTTCAATGCTTTTCGCACACGGGCACCTGGGTTTTTATGTCCGTTAAGGCTTTTGGAAGGGATGGAGTGGGCACGATGTTAACTCCAGGGGAAAAGTCTTCTTGAAGAAGATTGGAACAAAGTGACAAAGCTTGCTCCCTTTAATTTTAACGTTGTTATTTGCTTGTCCAATGTTATGTTGATTGCCAAATGGTATGTTGCTTGCCCAAATGGTATGTTGCATTTCCAATTTTAGTTGCTTGCCCAATGTTAGTTGCATTGTAAATGGTTGTTCATTGTAAAATTTATTTTGAATTGCAAAGGTATTTGCTTTGCCCCAATTTATGTTGCATTTTTAAAAGGGTATTTTTCATTGCCCAATGTAGTTGCATTGTCAAAGTTGTTGCATTGCCAAGGGTTGCGCTTTGCCCCAATGGTAGTTGCATTGCCAGTGTTATGTTGCATTGCCCAATGGTATGTTGCATTGCCCAATGTTATGTTGTTGTCCAAGGGTATGTTCCCTTTGTCCAATGTATGTTACTTGTCCAATGTTATGTTGCTTGTAAGTTTATGTTCATTGTCAGTGTAAGTTGCATTGCCAATGATTTTTGCATTGTAAATGTGATGTTGTTGTCCAATGGATTTTGCATTGTCCCACTGTTATGTTGCATTGTCCAATGGTATGTTGCTTTGCCATTGGTATGTTGCTTTGTCCGTGGTTTTTGCTTTGTCCAATGGTATTTGCATTGTCCATGTGAGTGCATTGCCCAATGTGTTTTTGCAAGCCCAATGGTTTTTTCTTTTCCAATGTTATGTTGCATTGTCCAATGGTATGTTCATTGTCCAATTTTATGTGCTTGTCCAATTTATTTGCATTGTCCAATGTTATTTGCATTGTCAAATTTTTTGCATTTTTCCAATTTTTTATGTTGCATTGCCCAAATGTTATTTTGCATTGTCCAATTTATGTGCCATTGCCCAGCCAGACAGGCCTTAGCATATGAAAAACTTGCACCTGGGAGAAAAAACAGCTTAAAGTCTGAGTCTGGCTCC